>PVJL010004969.1:0-14224 GCA_004026885.1 Lyroderma lyra
AAAATATGACTACTAGAAAATTTTAAGTTATACATGTGAATTACAGTGTTTTTCTATTGGGTGGCACTGCTGTAGACAAACAATATTTATTAATATGCAAGATTCCTCTGTGTCCCTGGGCCCTTGGACTGGCTACTCCAGTGACGTTCCTTGGTCATCCAGAACTCTAGTGCATTTGGCCTTCTGCTGATTCTACCATGTCAATCTACTGTTTGAGGTTCTGTTTAAAAACAAAGGCCTGTATTGTCCTGTGCTGTTGGAGTGAAACATGGATCTGTGCTTATATAGCCCATTAAGAATGGATATGCTGTGTAACTTCACTTTGATGTCTGTCTCTTTATGCAAATACTTTTTTCTTTCTTGTTCACTCCCCTTGTGTATTTGCTGCAATGGCCTTAGTCTATGTACTGGACTTTCTTCATCCTTCCTCAATCTTGTGTGAAAAAAAATAGCTCATTTTTGTCTTTAGCATCTTGTTGCTGTCCTTACATTCTGGGAAGAGATATTTTAGTTTTTGGCTTTGAACCCTTCTTCCCTGCCCCCTCCCCTTCCTCTTCCAGGTAAATTAGAGGACAATAGGTGCTCTGGGGGAAATGATTCAGGCTGCACGTACATAAATCCATGCCAAATAATATTATAGTCAAGATGCTTAGAGTGCAAGAATATATGAGGGCCCTGTGCCCTTTCTTTTTAATTCTTATTGTCTGAAATTTTTGTATGTGGTATTTCTCTTATTTAATATTCTGCATAATTTGACCCTCGTTGAGTGTCCACACTTATCTCTAGGAACCTAACTAGCGCATCCTGTTCTCCTAGCATTAATTCTTTACACCACATTCTCATGTAGCTCTTCCTGATTTTCAGATAATGGAGATAACAGTATTTATCATGACTGAGAATTGTGAAGCTATAATAATAATAATAATACAGATAATAGTATTTAGCATGACTAAGAGTTGTGATGCTGTAGTAATAATAATAATAGTAATAGTTGATATTTATGTAGTGCTTAGCATGTGCTAGACACTATTTGAAACAATTTGCACACATTTACTCATTTCATCTTCTCTCAATAACCAATGAAATAAATACTGTTACCTCCTTTCATGGCAGGAGAGATTGAGGTACAGGGAAGTTAAGCAACTTGTCCAAAACCATAAGTGGCAAAGCTAGAATTTAAACTAGGCTTTCATGTCTATGTTTATATACTGAGCAAAATTGTTTTGAATATTTTATCCCAGGAATTTTACATGGCTTTTCTTATTTAATCTTCACAACAACAGATGGAGAAATTTTTACTTTAGAGGGTACGGGAAGTGAATTCTGACCCACTACCTGTGTTTTATAAATAAAATTTTATTATATCAATCACATTTAATCATTTATGCATTATCTATGGCTTCTTTTGTGTTACAATGCTAAGATGGAGTAGTTGTGCAAGAGACAATAAGGCTCCAAAGGCTAAAATATTTTGTCTCCTTATAGACTAGTTTTTCAGCACTGTTCTGTACCACCTAAAGAGTAGCTTCTGCAATTCGTGTTGAGATATACGGTAAGAGAAGTCATTATTTACTACCACTTGCCCAAAACACTATTTGTTTAAAAAATTTTTTTATTTAGCTATAAATGACATATAACATTATATTAGTTTCAGGTATAGAATGTAATTATAACAGGATTTGATATTTGTACATATTGCAAAATGATCACCATACTAAGTCTAGTTAACATCTGTCACCATACATATTTACAAAATTTTATTCTTATGAGAACTTTTAAGATCTGCTCTCTTAGTAACTTTCAAATATGCAACACAATTTTATTAACTATAGTCACTATGCTGTACATTACATCCCCATGACTTAATTTATTTTACAACTAGAAATTTGTATGCTTTGACCTCCTTCACCCATTTTGCCCATGCCCCACCTCCACTTCTGGGAACCACCATCTGTTCTGCATATCTATGAGCTTCGCCAACCCACTATTTTCTAAAAACATGCTTTATATTCGCCAATAAAATTTGGGAGCTTTATGAAAAACTAACAGTTTTTTCATTTCCTGTAGCTCACATCAGCACAACAGCCCTTCATCCTCCACATCATATTGATTCCTTCCATGGCAGGTGTCATGCTGCTTGATCCAATTGATATGTTGTTGAAAAGCTAATGTAAATCAAAGTTTGGTACATTGAAACACATTTTCTGTTCATTTATATTATAATTTGTGTGATGCTTTATCCAGTTGAAAGGATCTATAACTCTTTATAAAATGCTGTGTGCCCTCTCTTTCACACTGCTTGCTCTCTCTCTCACCACTTCCCTCACTACTGGCACTGATGCTTCTGTACAGTTGTCATTGTTCTACAGAAAGTGTTGTATCCAAATGTGAAAGCTATGCTTAAAAATCACACACACAACAAAACAAAAAATATGTATCATGTTTCATAAAATTAGTACTTTTTCACCAATTAAAATACTTGAAATATTAAAATTTAGTACAGGCAGGTCTCCCTTAACAACTGAGTTCCATTCCTACAACTAGGTCGTTAAGGAATCGGTTGATAAGCAAGGAGCTTAAAGGTGGATGTCTTGTGGTGTGTCATGGTGCCATAGAATATGTATTTTTCAATAGATATCACACGATGCCACACTTATAAATTAAATATGTTGTCTTGAGTGATTTTGAACACTTCATGTAGTGAATAGTAACATACTTCGGGAATGAGACAAAGACTGAGAAAGGGGATTCTCCACGCTGGAGAACTGGTCATAAGTTCAAGCAGTCCTTACATAGGTAGGTTGTTAAGTGATGAATGGCTGTATTATAAATTTTCTAAAATTTAGGCACAGCTATTATGAAGAACAATGAATATGGGCTACCCATTTTAGGCCAAAAACAGTGTTGAGGAGTACTGGTGATTTTTCATTATTATTAATAGATGTTAAGAAATGCTAAAGTTATAGAAACTCATCTTCTGTTGGCTATTTGTATGTCTTCTTGGGAGAAGTGTCTGTTCAGGTCCTCCACCCATTTTTTAATTGGATTTTGTTGTTGTTGAGTTATATGAGTTCTTTATATATTTTCAATATTAGCCCCATATTGGAGGTGTTTGCAAATATCTTCTCCCAATCAGTTGATTGCCTTTGTTTTCTTAATGGTTTCTTTTGCTGTGTAAAAGCTTTCTAGTTTGGTATAATCCCGTTGAATTATTTTTGCTTTTACTTCTTTTACCTTTGAGGTCAAATTTATAAAATCCTCTCTATAAGACCAAGGTCCATAAATGTAGTATGTATATTTCCTTCTATGCAATTTATTGCTTCAGGTCTTATATTTAAATCTTTAACTCATTTTGAGTTAATTTTGGTTATGGTAACAGATTGCAATCTAGTTTCATTTGTTTGCAAGTAGCGTTCCAATTTTCTCAGTACCATTTATTGAGGAGGCTTTCTTTTCTCCATTTTATGTTTTTGGCTTCTTTGTCAAAAATTATCTGGCCATATGTATGTGAGTTTATTTCTGGCTTCTCAATTCTGTTCCATTGGTCTGTGTGTCTATTTTTCTGCTAATATTATGCTGTTTTCATTATTGTTGCCTTTGTAGTATATGTGTAATTTGAAGTCAGGGAGTGTGATACCTCTCCTCTGGCCTTGTTGTTTTTCTTAGGATTGCTTTGGCTATTCAGAGTCTTTTGTGATTCCATATAAATCTGATATTTTTTTTGTTCTATTTCTTTAAAAAATGCCATTGGGCTGGAGTTCCCTGGTGGTGTAGTGGCTAAGGCTTCAGTTCTGTCAATGCTGCAGCCTGGGTTCGTTTCCCCTCCAGGGAACTACCCACATTAAAAAAAAATGCCATTGGGATTTTGATGGGGGTTGCATTAAGTCTGTATATTACTTCGGGTAGTATAACCATTTTAACTATGTTGATTGTTTCAATCCATGAACACGGAATATCTTTCCATTCTTTGTGTCTTCCTCAATTTCTTTTAATTTTCAATCTATAGGTCCTTCACATCCTTTGTTAAGTTTATTCATAGGTAGTTTATTCTTTTTGTTGTAATTGTAAAAGAAGTTGTTTTTTTCATTTCTTTTTTGAAATTTTATTTTTAATATTTAGAAACTCAGTGGATGTTGATTTTGTGTCCTGTAACTTTACCGTATTTGTTTATTGTTTCTAATAGTTTTTTGGTGGAGTCTTTGGTGTTTTCTATATAAAGAATCATGTCATCTGCAAAAAGTAACAATTTGACTTATTTATTATTAATTTGGATGACTTTTTAATGTCTTTCTCTTCCCTGATTGCTCTGGCTAGGACTTCCAGTACTATATTGAATTGCAGTGGTGACAAGGGGCGTACATATCTTGTTCCTGATTGTAGAGGAAAAGTTTTCAGTTTTCCACCATTAAGTATATTAGCAAACTATATGTCATATATGGACTTTATTATAATACGTTTAGGTGCTTTCCTTCTATACCTATTTTTTGTGTGTTTTAATCATAAATGGATGTTGTATCTTGTCAAATGCTTTTTATTTGTTGACATGATCATGTGATTTTTATTCTTTACTTCGTTTATGTCATGTATCACATTGATTAATTTGTGTATGTCGAACCATACTTATGCCCTAGGAATGAATCCCACTTACAAATGGTTAACAGATATTTGAAAAGATACTTAACTTTATTAGCTATTAGGAAAATAGAAGTCAAAATCACAGTGAAATAACAACAATTAGAATGACTGTTGTCAAGAAGACAAGTATTAACAAGTGTTGGGGAGACTGGTAGAAAAGGAACACTCATACACTGCTGGTATGATTGTAAATTTGTACCACCATTATGGAAAACAGTATGGAGGTTCCTCAAAAAATTAAGAATAGAATTACCACATGACCCTGCAATCCCTCTTCTGGGTATTTACCAAAAAAATATCTGAAAACAATTATCTGTAAAAACATATGTACCCATATGTTCATTGCAGCATTATTCATGGTGGCAAAGATATGAAAACAACCGATGTCCCTTAATAGATGACTAGATATGGAAGCTGTGGTATACACACACACACACACACACACACACACACACACACACACACTGGAATACTACTCAGCCATAAGAAAAGATGAAATACTGCCACTTGCAACAGCATGGATGGATCTTGAGATTTTTATGCTAAATGAAATAAGTCAGACAAAAAGTAAAGAACCATATGATTTTACTCATATGTGGGATATAAAACTGAAAGCAAAAATAAACAAGACAAACAAATAGAAATATTCATAACTATGAACAGCAGTTTAGTGATTACCAGAGCATAAGTTGGGGTGGAGGAGGTTGACGAGGGTTTAGGGGTTCAAATATATGGCAATAGAAGGAGATTTGACTTTGGGTGGTGAGCACATAAAGCAATATATAGATGATGTATTATAGAATTGTACACTTGAGACCTATATAATTTTATTAACCAATGTCACCCCAATAAATTTAATTAAAAAATCATCTTTCTCATCATTAAAAATAACAATAAATTTCTGTTAGTGAACAGAAAGAGCTTGTCCACCTTGGACTAGCAGAGCCAAAAACACTGAGAATTGCAGTGGAGAAAGATTGGTTATTTTATTATGAAGGGTGCCACCCAGGAGAGTGGAAAGAGTGAATGCTCAAAACCTCAACTCCCCGATTCAGGGTTCAGGGCAGGTTTTTAATGGTAGAGGGAGAACAGGTATGCGGAAGCACTGGCAGGGCAAGTTTTAATTGGAGGGCCTTGGCGCTTGACCATTTATGGTAAGGGGCGTCAACACAGGATCTTCCTGAACAACTGATCCTTAGCTTCTTGAAATGGTTTGGGTATTTAAGTTGCTGTTATAGCCTGGTCCTTTACTTCCAGGGTGAGGTTGGAGGTGAGTGTGAGATTTTGGTTCTGGATTCATCTGGAGGTCAAAATTCTCTCCTCTGTGCTTGTTTCAGCTGCATGACTTGTGGTTTTGGTCTACTGTCTCTGAAAAGCAACTCCATATTATGTTATACAGGTTAGGACCATTTTGAGATGATTCTGCAGTTACATTACATGAGTGCTTACTATGTGCTGGCACTCTTCCAAGTGCTTTACATGCATGATTTAATCATCCAACTACCCTATGAATTGCTTTATTATTGTCCTTATTTTGCAATGTCTCCTTTGTAATGTATATTTTACACTAATGGAGAAAAAATCAATTCACTTGTATATAAAATAATATATAAAATAAAAGATAAATTGATGGGTTTCTTTTATTTTTTTAAGTGAGTAGTAATGTTATATCTAACAGTATTATATTTTTTTCTAAAGGTATCATGATATATCTAAAAAAAAAATTCCATGAATGAGGGTAACATTTGGGATACTATAAGTTATCTATTTAAGGCCAGAAAATTGAGAAATGTGAGATGAAGCTAAATATTTGTGAGTAATTCATTCACTCACTCATTATGTAGCATTGATTTATTTAATATTTACTATAGTCTATTCCCTCATGGATCTTATATTAATAAACAGAGAGGTATTCAACAAACATGCCAACATATTATTGAATTAAAGATCATGAAAAAGACTCCAAAAAACATGAACAGGGAGGTGTTATAAATAATAGATCATATAGGTGATCAGGTGAGTTTCTTCTGAGAGAACTTAGATTTCATTCTTAAATGAAAAAGTGAAAGGCTATGGCAGGAGTGACACATGTAGGTAGAAGGAATAGAATTTCGAAGATTATGAGGTGGGGAAAAGCTTGACTTTAAAACTCTGTGATCCATGGTCCCCACCCCACCCTCCCACCCCCTGGGAAAGCTCTTTGGGATCTCTGTGTTGTCAGGTTGGGTGTCTTTCTGAGGTCTCTATGCTGGTCAGGTTAAGGGTCTGCTGGGGCCTCTGTGCTGGTAACTGGGCTCTCTGCCTGGGGTCTCTGTACTAGTAAGGTTAGAGTTTTGCTTGGGGTCTCTGCTGCACTGTTTGGGGGTCTGCTGGAAGTCTCTGTGTTGGTCAGGTTGGGGGTATGTTTTGATCTTGGTCAGTGTTTTGGGGGAAATGGTCGGGCACTGTGCTGCTCAGGTTGGGGGTAAGCAGGAGTCTCTTTGCTTTTCATGTTCCAGGTATGGTAGAAACTCTGTGATAATCACATTGAGTGTCTGCCTTGATCTCTCTGCTGGTCAAGTTATAGGGAGGCTAGGGGTCTCTGTTCTCAGTCAGGTCAGGATTGGCCAGGGGTCTCTGTGCTAATCAGGTTGGAACTCATCTCGGGTCTCTGTGCTGATTAGATTTTGTGCTTGCCTAGGGACTTACTGCTTGTCAGGTTAGGGCTCTTCCACCTGCTTACTTTTTCTGCTGGCCATACTAGCATGTCCACATTTATTAAAATATTTCCATCATTAGAGTAATTAGTCATTATATTAGCTGCATTTAAAAATAACTGTAAGATTGATATTAACTAGTGTAGAAAATGTCTTTTTGAAAAAAATTTTCAAAATTTCGTTGTAATATGAGTGCCCTGTGGACCCATCAGCAGATCCTGGAAGGATGAATGTGAGAATGCCGTGGTGCTGCTGCTGCATTCCTTATTCATCAAGTCAGTTCTCAGCTCAGGTGCTTGCTGCTTGCTGCTCTGTGAGTTCAGGGTGCTGAAGTAACCTCTCTGAGTTTTAGTTTATTTATTGGCATAACAGAGAAAAACGTATACTGACATATTAATTGATTAAAATATTTTGAAGTTACCTGGCACTATGCTTCTTGGCATGAAGTAGGCATTCAGATATTACTTATAATATGACAGATCTTTTATATATATATTAATGATAACAATGAGTCATATTTATTGAGAACTTACTATGTACCAAGTGCTCTTCAGGAACTGTTCATGTTTTTAACTCATTTTATCCTCACAACACTTCTATTGAGTAGAAACAATTTTACATATTTCCTTATTTCACATCTGAGGAAATTCACACAAATTCACACAATTCACACTAAGTGACAGAGCCAGTAAATAGCAGAGCTAGGATTCAAACCGTGCAATCTGGCTTTGGAGCTTGTGCCCTTAAATATATTTTCTCATTTAGAAAGAAATCATTAAAAACTGACCCTTGTCAGTTTCTCAGTAAGCAGTACAATACAATGTCCTTTGGGTTAAAATCTACAGCTGTAACAACTCGCTTTACACAGAACCTATGCATTCTATTTGTAAGTGATCTCTGCAGCAGATTAAGACCAGTTTTCAGAAGCAATGCCAAAATTTTTTTTAAAAGGAAGAAGAAGAAGAAGGAGAAGAAGGAAAGATAAAAAACAAATTGGCTATTAAGATATACAGCTTGTGGGGGTTCCCTAGGCTTCCGTGCTCTCAAAGCTGCGGCCTGGATTTGATTCCCCGCCAGGGAACTACCCCCCGCAAAACAAACAAACAAACAAACAAAAAACCAAAGATATACAGCTTGTTATTTATAAAGGGTCCTGTATGTGTATTACATACAGGATTTACACGGCAATTTGTTGTCAAACAGAAAACAGCATGTAAATTTCCAAGAGTCAACTTGGCATCGTTGGAAAATCACACTCCTGAGGCCCAGGCATTGTACACAGTTTCACAGCAGCTGAATCATAAAGACTTTTATAGATCAATAACCCTCAACCTTGCTGCATTAAAAAGCATCTTCATCAACAAAGAGAGTTTCAGAGAGCCGTAAAAGCACAGTGGGATTATTAGAACAGGTGGGTTTTTGCATGCGTGTATTGTGCTCTTTTCACAAGGTCATTGTTACATAGCTGCATCATGATTTAGTTTTGACATTCCAATATAACACAGTAAATGGTATGATATCCAAATGTATGTTAATGTCTTCTCCTTTCATGGGTGAATAGAATGCTTTTTATACTATCCTCAAATCATTAAAGAAGAGAGAAGTTTCTGGAATGCCTTTGGTTTTGGGAAATAATCTAAGTAAGTTTCTATTTTGAACCTTACTATGTCCTTGAGCCTTGGTTTCTTCATCTGTAAATATAAGACTAATAATAAGCACCTCATACAGTTCTTGACTCCCAGACTACACATCTCATTGAGCTACTTACCTGGGAAAAGTATAACAGAGGTTTTGTTTCATAACAATTTATTCCAAATTGAAATGAGATCATTTTTGTTACTGTATTCTCTAACACAAAAGAAGCAAGTCAATTTATAATAAAAATGTTTAAGAAGTTATAAGTAGTTTTTGATAAATTACCATCTATTATTGCTAGTCACGTAAAGTAGTATTTGAAATATTACACTAGATGTTTAAGGACATAAATATATATGGATAATTTTTAGGTTATTTCCATCTCATTATTGCGTATTGATTAGGAAACTATTAAGGAAGAAAATTTATTGAGTACTCATCTTGTGGCAGATGCTTTAAATATATTGAATTCATGTAAGACTTTCAGATGAAGTTATTGAGATTCAGACTATTAGTTAGTTGAAGTTATCAAAAGCATTAAGAAGCAGGGTAGAGATTAGAAGTTAGGTTTGTGTGAATTTCAAAGTTCTCTTTTTAAACTTTCACTGTCTTTTAATTTTAATTATTTTGGAATGATCTTGGCATAATCTAATTGCTTGAATAATAATCAGCTATTCTAATGACTATATAATGTGGCATCTGTATACCTTGACCATGATGTGTTTGATTTGGTCCACTGTATACACATTCAGATGATTATTTTTAATATGAGGTCTATAACCACAGATGGCTTTATTGATTTGGCTGGTTAATATACAAAAAAAAGCTCTTTAGTACAGTTTATAACTGAATTCATCGGTCAATTCAATGAAAATATTAGAACTGGATGACATGTGTATAGCTAGACTGAATATTTATACTTCTATAATATAATGGTATGAAATACTAAATTATACATATATTCTATTTCATAAAATACAACTAATCAATTTACTAGTAAACATAATCAAGTATGACATTGAAGTATTTTCTTTTTAGAGGTGAAACAAAGAGATAGTTTATTGAAGAGAAAGTATACTCCAAAGAGGTAGGAGCATCCTCGAGCGGGAAAATGGCCCAAGAGCCCACATTGAAGGATGTTTTCTGGTGGGAATATAAATTGGTACAACTGTTATGGAGGATAGTGTGGAAGTTCCTCAGAAAACTAGGAATGGAGTTACCATATGACCTGGCAATCCCCCTTCTGGAGCTCTAGCCCTAAAATTTAAAAACCTTTGTCTGCAAAGACATGTTTATCTCAGCGCTGTTCACAGTGGCCAATCAATACATGGAAGCAACCAAAGTGCCCTTCAAAAGATGACTGGATAAAGAAGCAGTGGTACATATATACAATGGAATATTACTCAGCTATAAGAAAAGATGAAATACTGCCATTTGCAACAAAATGAATGGACCTCAAGAACATCATCCTAAGCAAAATAAGCCAGACAGAAAAAACCAAGAATCATATGACTTCCCTCATTTGTGTAATATAAAACTGAAAGCAACAAAGAAAAGACAAACAAACAGAAAACTCATGGACACAGTCAATAGCTACCTGGGGGCAAGAGAGGAAGGGGTGAGACAAAGAGTGGGTGTGAGAGGAGGGAGGGAGAGCCAAATACATGGTGATAGAAAGAGAACTCACACTGGGTAGTGAACATATAGACTATGTACTGTAGAATTGTACACCTGGAACCTAAGTAATTCTTGCTAACCAATGTCACCCCAAAAAGTCTAACAAAAAAAGGATTATATTATAATAGTAATGAAGATTAATTATAAAAATCAATTAGATATATACATTGAAATGTTTATGAGTAAATATGATGTCTGAGATTTGCTACAAAATTATCCAGCAGAAAACAAAAACAAAAAAGAGTGGGTTAATTGGAAGAAACAAGATTGGTAAAAAATTGTTCAATTCTAGGGTACATGGGAATTTATCTTTTGTATGAGGGCTATCTGGAAAGTATCCAGCCATGTAATATGGAAAATAGAAGCATTGATGACTGGATTTTTTCTGGACAGCCCTTGTATATATGTGAAAACTTATACGGTAAAGAGTTTAGGAAAGCAGTCAACTAATATACATTAGGTTGAGGCTGAGAAACAAGATTAAGTTTCATTACTTTAATTGAATATCTGTTCAGATTTATAGTTGTACTTTGATTAAAATATATATTTCAAATTGTTGGTATAATATAAAATAAAGGTATGAATTTCAGAGATAGGTGATAGTGTACATTCTTAAACAAAAGAGTCTTAGCTTTAGGATCATATTTAAATTCAGATTTTTATTCCTCTGAAGATAGCAATGTAATATGGCTTTAATGCAACTCATATATTTTCATAGAATTTTAATTAAAAGTAAATACTTCACTCAAATAGAATTTAGATCCTAAAAGATAATGGCATGTTGCTTCCTTTATGTTATTAGCAGTTCATAATTTTTTCTTTTGTTAATAATTTAAAATATGTCATCAAAACAATTATAGCCTACACTCTGCTAAATCTCAAGTAATTGGAGATACCTTATGAAAATGAGATTTACTCTATAACTTTAGTTTTAATGTGCAAGAAAGTAAATTCTTTAGTTATATGCTTTTAAAGTGTGCAAAGGAATGACAAGTTATATCTCCTTTCTTGCTAGAAGTTTTACTTGCTTGCCTTTTTCCACTCGTTTTTCAAGAGCATTTTTTTAATCACCAAAACAAGTCACTGAATTTTCTATTAAGCATCATTCTTTGGCCCTAGGCAAATTGTGAAATAAATCTGACTTTGTTTCCCTTTCAGCTTTCTTCCCACCCACTTCTTTCTTGCTTGTGGTTATCCTTTATCTCCCAGAGCCACAGTTGCGTTTGAGCAGCAGCTCATCGCCAGAATTGAGGCACTTCATCCTCACTGCTGGCCTCTTCCCTAGTTCTTAAATATGTCTCCATCTGTTCTTTCGATTTAAAAAAGAGGCATCGATTGAAAGTAGCCAGTGCCCATATTGACAATATTGTGGTAATGTTTACTAATGGTTTAAAGGTAAACATGACTCAGTAGCTATTTGAGGGTGTACCAGAAGTGCCAAACCACACTCTTTTCATATGTCAGTTTTAACCCAGACAAGCACTTTAATTTTCATATTAAACCAAACAGATACATTAAGTAGCAGGAGACACAGATTATGTGCATTTTAAAGCTATATCACAAGACTTCAAAGAAATTTCAAGATGGAGGTGAGTTTCTTTGGGGGTTCCATCCCGAAAGTTATGTATGTATGTATGTATGTATGTATGTATGTATGTATTGCCTTTTGAGTCTCCTCATCAGTGATGATCCCATAAAAAAATTTAAGAAATGTCAGAATGTGACTTCTCTTAATGCACATTTACAAGGGCTGTCTGGAAAGCATCCAGCCATGCAATATGAAAACTAGAGGCATTTATGGCTGGAATTTTTCAGGACAACCATCGTATGTTTCAACTTGATTTGACTAACATGGCCAATATGGCATTCTGTGAAACGGTGGAATAATAGATACCTTTGAAAGGGTGGAGATTTTACTGTTTTCAAATTCCCCCTCTGTAGAGAGTTACCTACATTTATAAAGATTTTAAGGCATTAATAGCACGTTTTTATTTAATACAAAGAGATTTAGTCATTGCCTTTAAGCAATGTACAAATGATAGAAAATTATAAAACAAAATTATAAAAAAGAACTATCAGCGCAACAGTGTAGGATCAAGAGCTAGTTGCTATAACCTGCATCACCAATTCTCCAATTTCCTATGGAAATAGGGGGGAAAGTCTTGCTTCAGAACTGGAATTTAAATAATGTTTTCCTCCTTTCCATTTCATATATCAAGTATGTTAAAAAATGCACCTGGTTCTGAAGTTCACTTGTCTTTTAATTATTGTTAGAAACAAATATCTAAAAGGTAAAACGTTGTATTAAAAATAAAACAATTCTTTGTAAACTTAAATTCCGTTGCATGCTAGTTTCCTTGTTAATACTGAGAGCTTTCCTGTGCCAAAACTTGGACTGAGAAATTAACACAAAAATAATGGAAATGTAGGATAAAATATACTAAAGGAGCTTTTCAGTAGAAACAAATACCTGCCACTAGTTAAAAATGAGAATCTCTGAGTTTAGGTTTTACTTTAGTCTTCTGTCTTATAGTTAATATGAAAAAAAAAAAAAAAACAAGAAGAGGGTGGCAGGGAAGGCTCCTAGCAAATTAAGTTCTTTGGAGAAAAACAAAGGAGAGAGACCAATTTAGTCAGGGGAAATTATAATACACCAATCATGATGATTGATCCTGCACAAGCAGAAGGCACATGGAAACAATTTAAATGTCCATGAAACAACTGCTTTCAGACTTAATGGCATTTTATTTATCAGGATGACTGCTTTCAGAGGCACTGTAGAGATTCTGTTGTTGCAGGAAGAAGGAAGAGGTTTGGTACATTCTTCCTTGGGATTAAACGTCAGAAACATAGAGAAAGGGGGAGGCAGTTCGTACCACTTCTTTATCTCTTTGTGTACGCGTCTCTAATAGTGAAAAATTTCTTCATAAACTTTTGTATTCAAAGCATATTCAAATAGTCCATTTGATTGAGTTTTGGAGAATTTGGAAAAAATTTTATTTAGAGCCCCATTCCTACCCTTTATCGGAATTATTATTATTATTTATTTTTTATTGTTAGATATATTGGGGAAACATGGGTTAGAAAGAATTACATAGGTTCCAGGCATACAATTCTACAGTGCATTGTCAACTTGTTGTATAATAAGTTCACCACCTAATGTGACTTCTCTTTCCATCACCTTATATTTAGCTCCCCCTTCCTCCTCTCCCACCCCCTCCCCTTTTCCCATCCCCTCCTGACTTGTCCCCAAATAAACATTAAACTATTGATTGTGTCTGTGGGTTTTGTTTGTTTGTTTGCTTTTTCTTTGTTGCTTTAAGTTTTATATTCTGCATGTGAGTGAAGTCATACTGTTTTTGGTTTTCTTCTGTCTGGCTTATTTCACTTAGCATGATGATCTCCAGGTCCATCCATGTTGTCACAAATGGCAATATTTCATCTTTTCTTATAGCTGAGTAATATTCCATTGTGTATATGTGCCACAGCTCCTTTATCCAGTCATCTGTCGCAGGGCACTTTGGTTGTTTCCATGTTTTGGCCACTGTGAACAGCACTGCAATGAACATTGGGGTACATAA
>PVJL010004969.1:14324-117762 GCA_004026885.1 Lyroderma lyra
AGAAGTGTCTGTTTAGTTCCTCTGCTCAATTTTTAATTGGGTTATTTGGTTTTTTATTGTTAAGTCATATTAGTTCTTTATTTATTTTCTATATTAGACCCTTATCTGATGTGTTATTTGCAAATATTTTCTCAGTTGGCTGTCTCTTTGCTTTGTTGATGGTTTCTTTTGCTGTAAAGAAGCTTTTTAGTTTGATATAGTCCCATTCATTTATTTTTGCTTTTACTTCCCTTGCCTTTGAGGTCAGGTTCATGAAGTCTTCCTTGAGTCCTAGGTCTATAAATTTAGTACCTGTGTTTTCTTCTATATACTTTATTGTTTTGGGTCTTATATGAAGGTCTTTAATCCATTTTGAGTTAAATTTTATATATGGTAAGGGTTCACAGTTTGTATTCATTCTTTTACATATGTTTTTCCAGCTTTCCCAGCACCACCTACTAAAGAGGCTGTCTTTTCCCCATTGCATATTTTTTGCTCCTTTATCAAAAATTATTTGTCCATAAATTTGTGGATTTATTTCTGGGTTTTCCGTTCCATTCCATTGGTCAGTGTTTCTGTTTTTCTGCCAATACCAAGCTGTTGTGATTATTGATGTTTTGTAATATAAATTGAAGTCGGGAAGTATAATACCACCAGCCTTGTTCTTTTTATGTAGTATTGCTTTGGCAATTCGAGATCTTTTATGGTTCTATATAAATCTGATAATTCTTTTATCTATTTTGCAAAAGTAGGATTGTGGGATTTTGATAGGCATTGCATTATATCTGTAGATTGCTTTGGGCAAAATGGCTTTATTAACAATGTTAAGTCTTCCTATCCGTGAACAGGGGTATCTTTCCATTTCCTTGTGTCTGCTTCGATTCCTTTCAAAAGTGTCTTACAGTTTTCTGTGCATAAGTCTGTCTTGTTCTTTGTTAAGTTAATTCCCAGGTATTTCATTGTTTTTATTGTGATAGCAAAAGGAATTGATTCCCTCATTTCTTTTTCTGAAGATTTGTTGTTTGTATATAGGAATGCTGTTGATTTTTGTACATTGATTTTGTATCCTGTGACTTTACTGAATTCATTTATTGTTTCTAATAGTTTCCTGGTGGAGTTTTTGGACTTTTCTATATAAAGGATCATGTCATCTGCAAATAGTGACAATTTGACCTCTTGTTTCCCAGTTTGGATACCTTTTATTCCTTTCTCTTGCCTGATTGCTGTGGCTAAAACTTCCAGTACTATATTAAATAGCAGTGGTGACATGGGGCATCCCTGTCTTGTTCCTGATTTTAGGGGAATGGGCTTCAGCTTTTCCCCATTCAGTATGATGTTAGCTGAGCATTTGTCATATATGGCCTTTATTATGTTAAGATACTTTCCTTCCATACCTATTTTATTTAGTGTTTTGATCATAAATGAATGCTGTATTTTGTCAAAAACTTTTTCTGCATCAATTGATATGATCATATGGTCTTTATCTTTTATTTTATTTATGTGGTGTATCATATTGATTGATTTTCATGTTTTGAACCATCCTTGTGCTCTCGGGATGAATCCCACTTGATCATGATGTATGATCTTTTTGATGCATTGTCGTATTCTGTTTGCTAATATTTTGTTTAGGATTTTTGCATCTGTGTTTATCAGAGATATTGGTCTATAGTTCTCTTTTTTTGAGTTATCCTTACCAGGCTTTGGTATTAGGGTTATGTTCGCCTCATAGAATGAGTTAGAAAGTATTGCTTCCTCTTCAATTTTTTGGAAGAGTCTGAGGAGGATAGGTGTTAATTCTTCTTTCAATGCTTGGTAGAATTCATTGGTGAGACCATCTGGTCTGGGGCTTTTGCCTCTAGAGAGATTATGGATAGTCATTTCAATCTCTTTACTATTGATTGGTCTATTTAGATTATCCAGTTCTTGGTTCAGTCTAGGTAGGCTATGAGTTTCTAGAAACTTGTCCATTTCTTCTAGGTTGTTAAATTTAGTGGCATAAAGCCCTTCATAATATTTTCATATAATCCTTTGTATTTCTGTGGTATCAGTGGTAATTTCTCCCCTTTCATTTCTGATTTTGAATATTTTTGTCCTTTCCTTTCATCCTTTTGATTAGTTTAGCCAGGGGTTTGTCAATTTTGTTGAGTTTCTCAAAGAACCAACTCTTTGTAATATTAATTTTTTCTGTTGTCCTTCTGTTCTCTAATTGGTTTAGCTCTGCTTTAATTTTTATTATTTCTTTCCTTCTGCTGACTTTGGCTTTTGTCTGCTCTTCTTTCTCTAGTTCTTTAAGATAGGATGTTAAGGTGTTTACTTGTGATTTTTCTTGTTTCTGAAGATAGGCCTGTAGTAATATAAATTTCACTCATTATCACTTTCGCTGTGTCTCAATAATTTTGATACATTGTATTTTCATTCTCATTAGTTTCTATATATTTTTAATCTTGTCTTTTATTTGTTCTTTTATCCAGTCATTTTTAAATAAGATGTTGTTTAATCTACATGTATATGTATTTTTTTCTGCTTTCCTTTTACAGTTGATCTCCAATTTCAAAGCTTTGTGATCTGAGAATACACTTGGTATGATTTCGATCTTCTTGAATTTCCTGAGCCTACTTTTATTTCCCAGCATGTGGTCTATCCTTGAGAATCTTCTGTGTGCACTAGAAAAGAAGGTATAGTCTCTTTTTGCTGGATGAAATATCCTGTAAATATCAATTATGTCCAATTGATGTAATGTGTTGTTTAGAGCTGATATTTACTTACTTATTTTCTGTTTGGATGATGTGTCCATGGCTGTTAACGGGGTGTTTAAGTCTTCCACAATGATTTTGCTTTTGTCAGTTTCTCTTTTCAGATCTGTTAGTAGTTGCTTTGTATATTTTGGTGCTTCCTGGTTGAGAATATATATATTAATTAGTGTCAAACCTTCTCGCTGTTGTATTGTGCCTTTTATCACTGTGTAATGTCCATCTTTGTCTCTTGCTATCTTTTTTAACCTGAAGTTTATTTCATCAGATATCAGTGTGGGAACTCCTGCTTTTCTCTGGATACCATTTGCTTGGAGTATTGTTTCCCATCCTTTCACTCTGAGTCTGTGTTTGTCCTTATGGCTGAGGTGATTCTCTTGGAGAAAGCTCATGGATGGGTTTTGTTTTGTAATGCAGTCTGCTACTCTGTTTTTTTTTTTTTTTATGAGTTCAGTCCATTAACATTTAGAGTGATGATCGATATATGAGGATTTCTTGCAGCCATTACTTCTTTTGTTGTTGTTGTTGTTTTATTTTTGTTTCTTTCTTATTGCCCCAACTCTATTCCATTTGCCCTGATGTTTTGTTTCAGATTGAAGAGCCTCCTTCAATACTTCTTGAAGTGCCAGCCTTGTGTTGGCAAATTCCCTAAGCTTTTGTATATCTGAGAAGGTCTTTATTCCACTTTCATATCTGAAGGATAATTTTGCTGGATAATTTATTCTTACTTGGAAGTGTCTCTCTTTCAAAATTTTGAATATTTGATTCCACTCACTCCAGGCCTGTAGAGTTTCTGCTGAGAAGTCTGATGCTGGTCTGATGGGTTTTCCTCTAAAGGTTATAATTCTTTTTTCCCTTGGTTGCCTTGAGAATTGTCTCTTTGTCTTTAGTTTTTGATATCTTTAATACCATGTGTCTTGGAGAAGATCTGCTAGGGTCTAGGAATGTAGAGGACTTGTTTTCTTTTTGAATTTGGGTTTCCAGATCTTTCCATAGGTTTGGAAAGTTCTCATCTACTATTTGTTTGAGTAAGTTCCCTGTAGAGTGCTCTGCTCCTTCTTCTAATCCTATTATCCTGATGTTGTTTTGTCTCATGGAGTCAGATAGTTCTTCCAGAGTTCTTTCAATTCTTTTGTTCCTATATTCCCTCTCTTCTACTTTCTAAGATGTTTCCATGTTCTGATCTTCAATATCACTAATTCTTTCCTCCATCTGGTTGTCCCTTTTTCCTATGGCAGTTATTTCATTTCTTGCTTATTTTATTGTATTATATATTTCATGAATTTCCATCTCATTCTTCCTTATGGTTTTGTGTGTGTGTGTGTGTGTGTGTGTGTGTGTCTGTGTGTGTGTGTGTGTGTGTGTGAGTATGTGAGGGAGAGTAGTTCCCTGGCTGGGAATCAAACCCAGCTGCAGAGTTGAGAGAGCCGAAGCCTAACCACTATATCACCGCGAACCCCTTGTTCTTCCTTATGTTTTGAATTTCATTGTTAAATGTTCCTTTTGTTCATGGATTTCTTTTCTGAGATCATTCATTTAAGCTGTGGTCTTCTCCCAGTATGTTTTCATTTCTGTCAGAGCCCTTAGAATGGCTACTTTAAAATCTCTGTCATTTAGTTCAGAAATTTCTAGGTCTATGAGATCCTTTTCTGGAGATTTTTCATCTTCTTTGTGAGCAGCTTTGAATCCTAAGGTACTCATATTGTCCACTGTGTGCTTCTTCTTTGGCATGAGGACTTTATGTTCAGCAGAGCCCAGGAGCTGTCTTTCCTTCTTTGATTAGTATTTTTGTGGTGTCTTGCTATAGAGCAGACACTACGTGGCTCTGTCGGGGCAAGTTTTGGGAGATAGGGACGGTGTTTAAGCCGTATCTCTGTTCTCCAGCCACTTTTGGAAGCAGGACATGTCGATCTGTGGTCCCACTGTTTCCTGCAGTTTGTTGGGGAGCCTGTAGGAGAGGGAAGAGGCCAACAAAATGAATGCTGGGGTTGTCCCACGTTCTGCCCTTTGCTGAGGAAGCTGGTGGAGATGAGGGAGGCTGATGGGTATAGGCCAAGGCTGCTCTCACTCTTCGCAGAATGCTGTCAAATCTGCCTCTATTGACTCCCCAGAGCTTTACCCCAGGAGGGGCATATTTCCTAGCAGCCACTTTGGGCTGAGTGTACAAGTGCGTACTGCGTGAGAGCACTAGGAGAGCACACCAGCCATGGGTCTAAAGTTTGGGCCTATGGCACAGGCCATGTGAGGGCAACCTTGCACCTCTGCCATGGGCTGGAAACTGTGGCCCTGCGGAGGAACTGCACGCGTGCGTGTTGCCACCACAAGGGTGCCAGGAGCTGAGGTACTGTATCTGAGGTTCTATTTCAGTCTGTGGCTGTTTAGATTCTTCATTCAGCTTTGTTGCCTCTTAAGAGTTTCAGAGGCTGGCTCCCAAGTTTTGTTTCTAACACACTGCTTTAAGATCCAGCTCCCTCACAGTCTCCCAGCATTCTGCTTTCACTCTTGTTGCCTCTTGGCCTACTCCCTCCCATGTATTGTACTGCTCCCTGAATTCTTTCTAGTTACTTCAGTTAGCAACAATGGGGTCCCATCATGATCTGTCTCTGCTCCCTCCCTTCTCTCCCGCTCGTCCCCCTCTCTCTAACCATCAGGTATTTTCTTGTGATGCGTGGATTTCTCAGTTGTCTCTGTGTCCCTCAGAGTTTGCTTTCTTGGCTCCTGGACAGCTGTTTAATTGTGTTTTCTTGGAAGAGGTTTTAGGGACCTCCTCCCTGGTCACCATCTTGCCTTCTCTCTCTATTATTATTTTTATCTAACTCAGTTTTTATCTGGGATGAAGAGATTCATTTAGATGAGCTCTGTTTATAAAACTAAGAAATCATTTTTACCATTATGTGTGTTTTACATAGAAACACTCTGTTTTGAAGTATGATTCTTTCTTGGAGTTGTCTGGGGGGTAAGACAACATACATGCATATTTTTCTTTCTTACATGTATGCAAGAAAAGTAAAAATATTGCAAAATAGTGGTGACATTTTCAAAAAAATTTTTCTTAGAGCAATGTCTTGCTTTCATTTAAGGTACATTTTCCTCCAATGTAGGTATTTTGTTCTTTTGCGGGGGAAAGTAATGTTGTTGTTGTTGTTGTTATTTTTTATTGCATTTAATAAAAGGATCTAACCCTCCAAGGTCATTTAGGAGCTTTGAGTTCAGTTAGGAATTTGCTTGTATTATGCTGGACTGATTCTGATTTTGGAGATTGTCAGAAACCTGTGATTGAAAAGAAGGGAAACATTCTTCTGAGCAGCTAGCAGAATAGATGTTCGTTTTTAGTTGATTCACCTTTTTTTTTAGAGAAATGATAAATTGGTTATTTAAATAAATTGTCTTATTTGTAGGCCCTTTTAGAAATCATGTATCTAGAGCACATAAACATATTCTTTTCTTTAATTTGGTATTTAAATTCTGACTTCATTGTTAATGTTGATTGTGACCTTGGAATATTATAACATATATAAACTTCAGTTTTCTTGTCTGTAAAATGAGACTAATACTACTTGTCTCACAGAATTCTTGTGTTATTTAAATGAGATAACCTGTTATCATAACCCCTAGCACAATACACATTAACTATTATTTTTCAGGTTCATAATAATATACCTGGATTTCCATTCACCTTTTAGGAATACAGTGAAAATTCACAATTGCCTCTAGAGAGAAAGAGAGTGGAAGGCATTCTTCCTCTGTTATATTGATTGAGAAATTTGGGCACGGGGAACTCAACACAGGTTACCAGTTATATGGCCTCTATTTCTATTTTGTTCCCACCACCCACATTTCCATCTCAAACCTTGCCAAGCTCTTGTTCTCTCCTTTCATGTCTGTTTTCCAGTCCTTGTGTATGCTTCTCTTCCTAAGGCTGCTTGCTATTCCTCAAAACACCATCATTTTCCTTCTGTGGGCATTTGGAGAAGCTGTTTTCTTGACTAGCATGCTCTTTCTCTGTTCATTGAATTTCAAACTATTTAAAGCTGCATGCTCTTCTATAAATTTATTTTGTGATTCACTAAGTGAGCATTCTTTACCTTCATTTATGCACTAACAGTACTCTGAACCTGTTATACCACTTTCCTAACTCTGTGATAGTAGTCATGTATGCACTTCATTTTATGTGCCCGTTAAATTGCATATTCTATCAGAGTGATGCCCTCTAGGAAGTAGTAGGCCATAGAAACAGGTCCCTCAAACAAATGCTTATCTTCTCAGGTTATTAAACTTCTCACAGCACTTGATTTCCTTATGCTCTATCACATCTTCCATAGCCATATGTTCTGTGCTTCCCCAAACCCTGATTTCCAGGGACTTCCATAATGATAGAGCTGACCTGAATTCCTCCAGTGGATAATTAACCACCCAGACAATGATGGGAATGTATAAATACAGCCTATAAATCTGAATCTCCAGTTGCATTTCGTGCCCTCCCTGTCCTCCACTAAATGGCATCAGTGGCTGTGGGGCATACTCTTCTATGATGCGGATAGTAAATGAACACCAAATTTATTTCCCGGAGTCCTGGATAAGTAAGAGGGAGGCTAAGAAGGAGCATGTGTGCTCTTGACATTTTGGTTAACAACTAAGATATTCCTTGAGATAGTATATTATATCAGGCTTTATCCTATAGCTTAATTGGTGGACAACAGGCTGTCCACCCAGCAACGCATACCTTTATCCTCACCCAACTCACCTGCTCCCCACTTGGTGTTTAGAAAATCTGAATATCCATCCTGTGCCCACATCTGTACATGGACAAACTTTCTAACTAAAGTGAATCTTCTTTCCTCTTCCAATCCATTCTTCTGATTTATATGAAAGTTCTCTTGCTAAGATCCAATTGTTATATGGTGCTTCCCTACATAAAAACTGCCAATGGCTCCCACTTTCTTATAGGATTATGCCATATAATCTCCTTCACAATCTGGCCAAGTTGGGTTTTCCCATCCTCATCCTTCTATGATCCTAAGATTCTGACATGCTAAGATTCCCTTTAGTTTTACCACACAGGTGTACTACTCACAGTTCTCTCCTTTCATATCTGTTAATATTTCCATAATTTATTATAATACCTGCCAAGAAGGCCTTGCCCTGAACCACACTCCTCTTTTACTTGGCTGTTTTTTTTTTTTATCTTAGACCAGGTTGAAATGAAACCATTTACTTCATATTTCTACTGATACAGTACTGTACATCTCATTAAATTCCAGCTATTTGTATAAGTAACTCCCTCTCACTAGATGGTAAACTCTTCATTTTTATAATCCCAGCTTCACACAGATTTCAGCCATCCTCTCTTGGATGCCTTGAAGTACTTGTTATGTACCACGTGCCCAAAATAAATTAACTGAATAAATGAGAATGATTGCAACTTGAATAGAATATTTAAATGTTTAAAATGATCAATTAGTTTTAGAATAGCAATACTTAAAATGCTACCAATGTTAGCCCAGATTGACCAGTTCATCTCAAAAAGTCTAACATTTACTGTAATAATTGTGGTGCCTTGATGAGTGGTGGGCTTTCAGAAGTTGTATTGAAAAAAACAAAAACCAAAAAGCAAAACACAAAAACTCTGTTGTTTTAATGAAGTAAATTGCCTAAAGAGCAGAGACTTTTTTTTTTCTTTTCAAATTATCAAACTTGAAGTCTCAGGTTGAAAACTTAGATTATATCAATGATGATAAGAAAGCCAATTTTTAAAAGTGCAAAGTTCATAGATTAACAAAGCTGATCCACTGACTTTTGCTAATGTTCCAGCTGGTGAACTGGACTTTGTAGTCCAATAAAATGCCTTTTTTTTTTTTTAACCCAACCCCTTCTGTGTCTCTGGAGTACTCAGCATGTGATTACTTAAGAAAATATACACATACAGTCCCTTACATGGTTTGCTTTTGAGTCTCAGGTTTTCATTTCAGATTGCATCTTAAACTTTATAGGGACTGTAGTATCCTGCTATGATATCTCAAGTGTGAATGGAAAAAACTTCAAAGACCTGTATCCTTTAGTTAGAAAAGAAAACAATTGGAAAGTTGTCACCATTATTTGAGGTTTATGTGGCTTAACTGAAATTATTTGAGTTGTACTCTTATTGATTCTCTCTCTCTCTCTCTCTTTTATTTTTTATTTTTTTATTTTTATTTTTTTATTTTTGGCAAGATTATCCATTGCAGACCAGGAGTCCTTGATATCCAATTTTAGTTCCTCATTTTTTTTCTAACTGCAAAAAGGACTTTAAAAAGAGGCTGGCTGGGCATTTGAAGACTTTTGGAAAATCTCAGAATATGCACTATTAGTTTTTCACTGCTCTGTCTTTGGGCAAAAGTGAAGAGGTATGAAGAAAACATGCCAAAGAAGAGTTAAATAATCAACCTTTTCCAAGCCAAACGGAGGGCCTCTCAGTTTGGGTGAGATCAAGTATTAGCAAAACATTTTCTATTTTGTGTCCTTTAAAGGGGTTCTTTTCAGAACGCCATGAGCAATGTGAGGTTTGGCCTCCTTTTTCACATAGGAGTTGCTGAAAGGAGCATTTTTTGCCTTTTATGACTATACTCACATGTTGCATAAAGAATTTTTAACTTTGTCACAGTATACAACTACAGCAGTTTCTGTCAGCTTTTAGCTTTCGGTAGCTATGCATATCCATTGCCGGTCCCGGTTACTTCTCCTCTGTCCAGGTGCTCATTTCGTTTACCTCTGTGTTCCCTCCATCTGACCAGTTGCCCATCCTGTGAGTTTCTCACTTGGAATGCTTCTAAAACACACTGTTTTATCTCTTTCCCGCCTTACTGTCTTTTATTCCTCATTCCACATTCTCACTGGTTCAAGCCATTCTTCACAGAGAGCTTCCACACATTTTCCCTCCCCTTTTCCAAAAACTGCCCTATTATTAATGTCAAATAGAAAGTATTTTGCCTAATTTCCAAAATTCTTCTTAATCTGCTCTTACCATCCATACCCAGTTTTATATTTTTATTGCTCTTTGTCACATGCTTGCAAGTTTCCTATTTTTCAAAGTAGTACATTTTAGCATATGCTTCAGAACAAGAGCTGTTTGTTAAATAATGTTTAACTGCTGATTTCAGACTTTCTGGTCCTAGCTTGGGAATCTCCATTTTCAGGGCATTCTTCCGGGTGATTCTTATGTGTTTTAAAGTAAGGAGCCTGCCCGCTTGCCTCCACTGTCCTCACTGACATCCTCTCTGTAACTTCTGCAGAACATGCTCTTTTTGCACAGAATGCAGGTTCCAATACATGCTCACCTGTGTTGCTTTGTGATTGTTTTTCTCCAAGTACGGTATTAACTCCCTACAGCAGAGGTCACATTTGTACTGCTTGATGAGGTAGAAAGATCACTGGGCTGAAAGCTGGACAAATTGGCTTTTATAGCATGTTCTATTAGTGAGGAAAGACATGGGCTCCCACAGCCTCAGTTTGCTTGTAGTTGGGGGTGATAACTGGTACAGGTTGTATCTATGTTCTTCTATGCTCTAAAATCCAACAGTGTTATTGTCATAGAAAGGTCAGGTGTGCCATTTCCTTTGTAATTTTAAGCAAAGAATAATACCTCTGAGTGCCATTTTCAATGGGGGTAAAACATATATCTTTGAGGTTGCTGTAAAGATAATGTATATAAATGCCTGACACAATAACTTGTATATGAAGGTTTTGGTGTATTGGTGTTATTCTCTGTCTTCTCACTGCTCTCATAATGTTGGATAAAGAGAAGCTGAACATTACTTGTTGAATGATCACATTCTTTTCTGAACACTACGCTCCTGCATAGCTTTCTATCTGTACACAGTTTGGTTTAATGATAAAACATGAAACTGATTGGATTTAAACTTGGCTCTCCTAGCTAATAACTCAGTGACCATGTGTGTGTTACTTTAACTTTTTTGAAAAGGGGGCTCAAATATTATCTTTACTGTAAAGTTATTTTGAGGCTTAAATAAGAAAACATATGTATATGTGCAGCCAATGCCTACCCCAGAGTGATTGTTAGCTATTATTAATGTTTCCGCTAATGTTAGCCTGCTCCAACTGAAAGGGCATTGTTCTGGGAGCTAAGAGACCTATGTTAAGAGTTCTGGAACGTACCTTGGCTAGGTTATGCCATTTGCCTGTACTTCAGTTTCCTGCTCTACGAAATTATACTAGTAATAACTCATTCCATGGGTACAAAAGGATTAGATAAGGACACACGTGGAAAAATACATTAAAAAGACAAGGAGCTATACCAGGTATTACTTATAGTTATTATTGTCATTATTTTCCCTGAATCCATAAAATGAAGGAATTAAACCAAATAATAGCAAATGTTTATTTACAATTTACTGTGTTACAGGCATTTAATCCTCTCACTTAGTCCTAGTGAAATCTGCTGAAATATATATTGTAATTTCCTTTTTTGTAATATGTGAAAATGAAGATTTAGCGAAGTCAAGTAACTTGCTCAATGCCTCATACCCAGTAAGTTGCAGAACTGGAACTGGAAATCAGGAACACTGACCCCCCAAAGAACAGACACTTCAAATGACCTCTAAGACCCCATCTGGCTTAGTGATTGTGTTCTCCTGGTTATGGCTCTTCCGTGAAGATACTGGATGTGGTCTTTGGAAAAACATGATGGATGCATTCAGAGTGGGTGAATTTAAAAGCAAAACTAGGTACCTGCTACATGCTTGAACTTAACCTTCTTAACGGGGGACAGAAGCCACTGCAGCCCTGAAGCTGTGCCCTTCGTCTTCATGGAATGAAGAAGGCTGAACTATTTAGTTCCTTCACGAAAAAGGCACACTCTTGTCTCTCCTTAATTTTTTCTGTGTCTTAGATCACAACAACACTGTGAGCTATTATTACTTCCACTTTGTAAATGAGGAAGCTGAGGTTCAGAGTGGTTAATCCTTTTGCTGCAACATTTGGATATATCCGAATGAGTATTTCCATTCGCTGACCACAGCATTCGAGATTACCCCATGAGCTCAACAAAAATTTTCCTTCTACTACATGTACATTTTTCTATATTTTTGTGTTTTTCAAGAATGAATAACAATAGGAAATTTTTATAATTTAATGTAAGAATTTATTTTAATAAAATGTACCACTGTTCTCTATTTACAAGATTTTTAAATATGTTTTCCTGTGGCTTGCACTATCAACAACAAAGATGTTTTGTATGCCATATTGTATAATATTTTGTAATAAATTTTTTATTTCATGAATGCCCTTAGATTCTAATTTGTCTATACTTAAGTCTAATTGATGCCACTTAGTATGTTTTGAGTATTTTTGGCTAAAATTAAATATAATGGTAAATGTATTAACATGTAACAAAAATTTAAAATAAAAATAATGTCATTTATATACAGAGCAGCTCAAAATGTTTTTATTAACTGCATAAAACAGTCAAAATGTCAACTTTTATTTTTTGTGGCTTTTTGACATATTTTGAAAAAGAAAACTTGAAGTCAGTTAATGTAGTGAAAGGATTAAGGACTCTGGTAGCAAAGGTACAGCTATTGGGACTTGAATATACATCTCTTGTTACCAAATCTAGTATTTTTTTTTTCATTAAACCACTCTCCTTTGATATGTTCTGACCTCTAACTGGCCTAACTTGCAAATTATGATTTACATAATTATTGCAGAAATGCCTTACATTGACATGATGTTTTATAAAGCACTCATATCTGATTTGTCCTCACAACAGCTCTTGAATGAGACTCTTTTGCACAGATGAGGAAACTGAGGTTCAAAAAGGCTAAATCACTTGCTAGAATTCACACAGCTAAGTAGTAGTGTGACCAAGATTATATTTCTTCAGGTTTTTTTTTTTACACTTTACCACACTACTAATAGTGACTTGGGTAAGATATTTTAATCACCATTTATTTATAGAAAAGGTAAGCAAACCAAAGAATCATATCAAGAACTCAAGTCACCAGAATTACATTTAAAGTGATTTCTTTTTTATTTTAAAGTAGTTGAAGGGATTGTTTTAAAAATCTATTTTAAAATTTAAGAATGATGATAATGGGTTTAAGTTAATAATTTAAAAAGAAGTCAGGTAATTTTTTTTTAAGAAATGAGAGAATTGTACTATCATAATACTCATAAGATAACCCAATAGAGGCTTTTGGTTTTCATTGGAATTCTAGTTTTAAGCAAATGACTGAAGACATTCGAAATGTATATGCTTTTACTAATTAATTGTTTTATTCATTATTCAACAGGTGCACTGTGCCAAGCGCTGCAAATATTTGCTGCACTAATTAACATAAAAGAAAATTTAAGATACTTTTATAAATAAACCAAAATCAAAAGTAAAGTGCAATGATTTGGCTTCCATGAAAAGAAGATTAGACTTTATGTCATTCCTTTATTATTTCCATGGAAATAAAAATGTAGATTAGAATCACTACAGCTTTATTCCATCTAAGCCAAGAGGGAAATAAAAAGGAGTTCAGTTTGTAGTTGAATAGTTTTTATTCTTTTATTTTGCAGTTTTCTTTTTTCCTCCCAACATTGTGTGTGTGTGTGTGTGTGTGTGTGTGTGTGTGTGTGTAAAAGAGAGAGAGAGAGAGAGAGAAAGAGAGAGAAATTTGGGGTTTATTTTTATTTTTTAAATAATATTTTATTTTTCAGTTATAGTTGTGCAATATTATATTAGTTTCAGGTGCACAACATAGTGATTAGACATTTATATAACTTAAGAAGTCATTACCCTCATCAATCATACATAGTTATTACAGTATTATTGACGATATTCCTTATGCTATACCCTGCATCCCCATGACTACTTTGTAACAACCAATTTGTACTTCTTAATCTCTTCCCAGTTTTCACCCATCCCCTTAACCCCCATCCCATCTGGAAACATCAAAATGTTCTCTCTACCTATGAGTTTGGATGTTTATTTTCATTTAAAAAGATAAACATTAAATGAGATTGCATTTGAAAAGTTAATTCCATATTGTTGCTTTAGGTTTTAATTTTTTAAGAGCATTAGAATTTGATTTATTAAGGGAATAGGAGTGGGTATTTGGCTCATATGCCAGTCTATATGTCTGGAAAAAAAAAACCATACCAGTACAAGTTAACAAAAAGAGCCTGTCAGTGTGTGTGATGGTATTAAGATGGAGCCCCGTGGGAGTCAGGGTGGCACAACATCAGCTAGGTTCTACTGTCTCATGCAGCTCTACAAGGCCACCATCTCATCAGCTCTTCTCCTGACCTTGCCTTTTAGAAGCAGGCCAACTATCCAACTTAAGAACTAAGTTCATCATTGCACAATTTAAATGAGAAACAAACAAAAAACCCTACACAAGTCCTAACTTGTCTGATTTAGCAAGTGGCATCTGAGTGTCCCCTGAGCACAAGATTGGCTAGAGGAAATATTCTCCATTTCCATTTTACAGCAGTCAATTTTGCTACAAGTTTAAATGTGAAATGTATTAGAATTTTGGTTGGCCTGACATGTTAACAATTTCTGCACACCCACATTGGTTTTTTTTGTTTGTTTTCTTTTCTTTTTGGTTTTTGTTTGTTTTTACCTGTAGATATGGAATACTCTTCAGGTCTTGCACAATGCAGTTAATCCATGAGCCTTTCACTAGACTGTTGTCCTTAAGACTCCTAATCATCAGAAGTTGTTTCTTCACTGAGGATCAAGAAAAATGACCATGACCTCAGAACAATTTTTTTATGAGAGAATAATTCTCCTTTGACTATAACTTTAATTAAACTCTATTAACTTTAATTTAATTTAAGCTATTTAAAAAGTTCAAATGCTATTAAACTCAGATAACACGTTTGTTTTTAAAAAAAGGTATTTACTTCCTGGGCATTTTTCCTCGATCTCACACAATCTTAATTACTATCCACTTATTGTTAAGTATATCATAAAATAAAATATACTGCATAAATTGCATTAATCTCCATAAAAATAAACTTGAAGCAGAGCCATAAATTAACCAAAATTGGAGATACAATAAACAGACAAAGTACATAAAACATCTTCAAACACTTGGACCTACATGGATGATGAACAGGTTTTATTGCCTTATATTATTTCAGTGAAATGAGGACAGGCATTTTCATGTATTCAATATTATTATGTAACAGTTCCATCTATTATGTGGTTTTCTTTCTTTTGTCCCTGCTCTATTTTAATGTTTTTCCCCCAAATGGAACTTAGGTGTATCTATAATAATTTTTGTAGGTTTGCCAAAGTACTTTCACTAAAAGAAATGAAATAAATTGGATTTTGATGGAATATATTTTCCTTTCATAATTATTTGTATAATTATGGCACCCTGGATCATGTTAGTAACTAGGAAAAGAGTACTATTTTATTATATCCTGATGAACATTCACAATTAGACAATTTTTAAAATCCATAGGAAATTATAAATATACTTGCCACCAAGCAGAATATTGCTTGAATTCTATTTTCAAAAATATTATCCATTAAATCACTCTGAGTTAAAATGTACATTGTCATGGAAATATAGACAATCTCAGAATATAGAATCATTGATTCTTTTATTTGTATGCACTTTTGGATGTCTTTAAGTCAAATTTTGCTATGGCCTCGTGAACAGATGTTTTATTAAACCT
The DNA here is from genome assembly GCA_004026885.1 of Lyroderma lyra. Classification (NCBI taxonomy): domain Eukaryota; kingdom Metazoa; phylum Chordata; class Mammalia; order Chiroptera; family Megadermatidae; genus Lyroderma; species Lyroderma lyra. The sequence continues at coordinate 29,726 of PVJL010004969.1, forward strand.
TTTCTAATTTGCCGTATGCAGTTGTTAATGAGACGCTGCTTAAATACCTCCATGGCTGTAATGTTTGCCATCTGAGAAGGCAGCTGTTTCAATGCTGAATGGTGCTAATAATTAGCACGTAGCTCCTGAGTGCCTAATATGTACAAGACACTTCTAGTTATAACGTGGGGTGTAAATTTGAGTCAGACTTTACTTTTGTACGTAAAGTGATGCGACTCATGTAGAGGACACAACAACCTGTGCGTGAAAAATGCCTTGATTGGACTGTAATCAAGTGACATCCCCTAAGTGACATCTCCTTGAGTTTGTTCCTGAACTTTTCCTTCCTGCTCAGCAACTTTAATTGACAGCACATTTTCATAGGCATCTAGGAATTTGATTTGGTATGTACTACCTAGAGGCTATTTGTCTGACGGTATTTGCAGTTCCTATTTCACATTTCATGGGCAAGTAATCCCCACCCTCACATCCACTATAAGATTCCAGAACACTTGGGCACAGGTGCCAGTCCAACCTCAGTGCCACGCTGGAGCCAGTAGAGCCAAGTACATGCCATGGGGAATAGCCAGCCATACAGATTTGGTGAAACTAAATGAAAATTCTATTTTGAAAGGCTCTAGTAGGAATTGGAAAGAGAGGAATTAGTGAAGACAGGGATTTCCAACTTTTTTAAATATGGAGGTTACTTTCAATATCCAAAATCTCATGGCCAATCATCTGATACTATTAGTCTCTATTGATAAAGAAAATAATAATAATTTACTATATTCAGACTATTTTTAGATTTCCTATTTTATTGATTCTAATATTAAAATATTAGAATTATTAAAAATAAAACTAATATTATAACAAGTAATAACATTTATGCCATGAGACATATTTACTTCAGCTGTCAGCAGTACTTGGTATATTTGTAGCTTTATTGAACTCTGGCTATTATTTCATGGGCTCTCAGGGATACGTGTTTCTTGGAATTTGAACCATATGATGATAAAAATATAGTTATAGAATCATACTGTGTAAAGCAGATTACACATGTTATCTCTCATAGTCTTCAGAACCATTCTCTGGGATCTGTACTGTTGTGCTATATTTTATGGGTGAGGGAAACAAGGCTTTCAGAGAATGAGCAACTTGTCTTGGATATAGAACTAGAGGTGACAAAGCTGGGGTTTGACTCCGGACCTGCCTGTCCTGAGAGCCCCTGGCCTATGACATTATAATCAGGTGCCAAGAAGGAGGTTACAGATAAAAGTAAGAGAGGCTGAGGTGGCTGAGTGCAAGAACTACATCCAGAATTACCACCATGCCCAGCCCTGCAACTCCTGTTTGGTAGCTGATATGACAGCCATTCTCCCAAGCTACAGAGAACGTAACAGTGGAAGTAACGACCACCACCACACACACACCACCATCAAAAAAAAAAAAAAGATGATTCCAGTTTCCTGTGGCAGCCACTGAGTTAATGTTCAAATTTGACTTTTAGTTGATTTCCTCATTCATACCTTTTTGTTTTCTTAGTGCTTTCAAGGTAAATTTTTGTGGTGGTATGATAATACTTAGGTTATGGGAGCACATGCTAGAATTTTATCTTCTAACCAAAGTAAGATAGTCGTATGTTATTCTGGGTCCTTTAAGTGAACAGAGGGACAGTCAGAAGTTTTAATTATAATAAAATATAGAAAGTGTCAAGGACGAAAATAAAGTGCTACAGGAGTTAAGAATAGGGAGGCATTATTTTTATTCTGCCAGAGATTTATTATGTAAAAATAAGTTGGCTTTATTGTTTGTTTTTTGTTTGTTTGGCTGTTGCATAATAATTAGGCATTGGGAATTTAAAGTTAATAATGGGATGGGCCTCTAGAGGGACCATTTCATTGTCATCTAAATCAGGAAATATTGAAGAGTAAAAAGGGATACTTTCAATTATCGTACCTAAGCAACAGACTAGACTGGGACTGTTCTGGCCAGACTGGCATGTGCAGTCACCCAAACTATAGGATAAAATAGCTCTTTTTGGCTAGAGCAAGAGAGGCAAATAGTAAAAGGAATCAAACTATAAAAGTGCACTGGGAGGAGCAACAAAATGGTGGCATGATAAGGACCTCTGAAAAACTTTTTCTGGAGATTACAGCATCTATAACTCAACTAAAGACTCTCTACGCAATGCACAATCACAGCTAAGAAACCCACTCCTTGCATTAAAGTACCTGCAGGCAGGCAGAGGGTTAAACTAGGAAGAAATAAAAGGGGAAGTGCAGAGGTGTGGGCCACACACAGGACCCCGCTTGAAACTCTACTGCTGGAGGGAAGGAGGAAAAAGGCAGCAGCAGAGCATTCCAGACCTCACTCAGTCTGCAGGAGGCCTAGAGGCAAGAGCATGAGATACCACAAGCAGACCTCATTTTGACCCCTAGGACATGCAGACCAGTCCGCAAGATGCAGTGGCTGGACTTTACTTGAGTTCCAAGAGGAAGAGGTGTGACTGGGCGGTGAGGGGCTGTAGCGCAAATGCTCAGGCCCAGAAGGAGAAGGAGGGAAAGGGCTGTGGGCATGTTTCTTGGTATACAACTAGCACAGTCTGAGAGACCAGCATACAGGAGAGCTGACCCCAAGGATTCTTGGGGCAAATCAAGAACAGAAATGCATAATTATGCCCAAAGTAGCTGTGTGACCCTGCAGCCCCAGGAAGAACAAAAGCACAAATGCCTCTGCCCCACAGACCTCTGCCTGCACAGTATCAGCAACGAACACCAAAGAAACCGCAGAAGTGAGTGTTGGGTTAAGGAGCAGCATATTTACAAACAGAGAGGCTGCCAGAATGAGAAACCAGAGAAAGGGAGCTCAAAATAAATCCTAACAACAGACAAAAAGAGTAAAAATGATGGGGACAGGTGACCCATCAGAAACAGAGCTCAAAACAATGATTATAAAAATGCTTAGGGAACTTAAAGATAACTTCAACAGAGAGAGAGCAAGCATAAAAAAAGACATAGAAATCATTATAAAGGACCAGACAGAGACAATGAGTACATTCACTGAAATAAAGAATGGAATAAAAGTCACCAAACTAGATGAAGTAGAAGCGCAAAGCAACGATTTACAAGAAAAGCCAGCAGAAAACACCCAATCAGAACAACAAATAGAAAAAAGAATCCCCAAAAATGAGAATGGTCTGAGATTCCTCTGGGACAACATTAAGCATAAAAACATGCGCATCATAGGCCTACCAGAAGGTACAGAGGAAAAGCAAGGGATTAAGAGTTTATTTGAAGAAATAATGACTGAAAAATTTCCTAATCTGGCAAGGAAACTAGACACACAAGCCCAGGAAGCACGAAGACTCCCAAATAAGATGATCTCAAACAAGAACACACCAAGGCACATCATAATTAAAATGGCAAAAGATAAAGAAAAAGAGAAAATTCTAAAAACAGCAAGAGAAATACAAGCAGTAACTTATAAAGGAACACCCATTTGACTCTCAGCTAATTTCTCATCAGAAAACTTACAGACCAGAAGGGATTGGCAGAAAATATTCAACGTGATGAAAAACAAGAATAATGTACCCAGCAAGGCTAGCATTCAAAATTGAAGGACAGATAAGGAGCTTCTCAGACAAGAAAACGCTAAAGGAATTCATCACCACCAAACCAGTACTACTAGGAATGTGAAAGGGAATCTTTAAGATGGGAGAGATGGAAGAGTGGTTAAAATAAGGGAAAGAGATGGAGAAGTTTAGTTTGGTTGTTACAAGGCAATAATCAAGGAGCTATAGAGTATAACGTGGGAATATAGTCAATAAGGTTGCAGTAACTGTGCATGGTGTCAGATGGGTACTAGATTTGTTGGGTTGATGAGAGGAGAGCTGGAAGAGTGGGTAAAAAAGTGGACAAAATCAAGAAGTATAATACAAATTCATAGTCATAGAATAGCCACAGGGATCTAAAATGCAGCATAGGGCGTATAGTCAATAACATTGTAATAACTATGTATGGTGTCAGAGGGGAACCAAACATATCAGAATGAAGATTTAGTAAATTATATAAATGACTCATCACTGTGCTGTACACCTAAAACTGTTATAATATTGTATGTAAAATGTAATAATAATCTAAAATAATTTTTGGGACTGCATTGCAAAGGGCCTTGAGTACTAGGCAGTATTTTATAGACAGTCTAGTCATTGAATGTTTGTGAATAGGTGGGTACATGATAGGTAGACAACAGTCTGTCAGAAAGATTAATGTGACAGTAGAGAGTAAAATGAATAGCAGGGGGAAGACAGTGAAGTATTTACTTGATATGCCCATGACTTCTTTTCTGTCTACAAGTCGTCTTAGCGAATTTGCCTTGTCACAGTTTAAATAAGGATAGCCCTATGTTCCATGTATCCTTATTTTTCTCCATTGCATCTCATAGAACCAGGTATGAACATATGACTTTTGATCCAAGCAGATATCTTCCTCTCAGAAATTTGCAGTTGAGATCAGAACACAATATTTTAAACCATAAGGATTCATCCTTTTGGAATACTTGAAGTGAACCAACCATGAGCAAGAAAGGTAAGTTTAGCAGAGAACTGATTTGTAGAGAGAAATCACTGCTGCAAATGTGCAAAGTGAAGCAGGAATGAAAGACTCTGAGAGAGAGAGAGAGAGAGAGAGAGAGAAAGAGAGAGAGAGAGAGATGGGTGGAGAGGAGGAAGATTGAGAAGAGGAGATAAAGATGGGAGGGGAGCAGAGGAGAGGGAAGGAAGAGAGATGATGCCTGATGGCTTTGAGGTCCTGTGATACCTGCTGTATCTCATGTTTCATGATAGTCCTTTATGTTATTATAATAAACCACTTTTATTTTAATCTGATTTGATTAGGTTGATTTTCTTGAAAACAAATATGCTCTGACTAAGACAAAGTAGGAAATGTTCCCCAGTGAGACCCACCCATTGATTCTGGATCTGCCTTTTAGAAAAACACAAAACAAATCTCCTTCTCGTAATAGCCCTTCAAATATCTTAAGACAGGCATTGTTGTTTTATACAGTTTCCTCTTTTTCAGGCTAAATATTTCTCTCTTCAGCAACAGATGTTCTGTCATCTGTTATTTATTAAAGATGGTGTTCAAAATTGAGCACCTTTCAGTTCTGACAGATAGAAAACACAGTCAGGCTATGGATTCAAACTTTTTTGCCTTGTGTCTCTTGATTACAGAACCAAGAATATTAAAGCACTCACCTTCCCTCAACTGCCTTCCAGTTATGAGGAGTGTAAGAGGACTTGTAAAATATTCTTAGCTAAATAATATATAGGTAAAAGTCTCTAGTAAGAACATTTCTTCCTAAATAAAGAGGCAAAAATTCTCCAGGGGGAGAATCCTTTATCCTTCTCATGTCTAAGATAAGGATAAGATGCTTGAAAGTGTAACATCCCTCATGCAGCTATGAAGATGTAGCAAAGATACTGACACTGGAGAATTAAAGCAGCCTGGTTTCTAGATTCTAACATCGAGCTAACAGACCCTCCATGAGCCACCATGTTGTGTAAGACAATAATAGCCTTTTTGTTTAAAGCAATGTAGCACATATTTCTGCAACTTGTACTTAAAGCTTAGTTGATGGACTTTCTATGGCTTGGATATGATACTTTTGTAAATATGATTTAAGATTATATTGACTTAAAAATTTTTCTTGTCATATAAACACTACAATCATTCAATCCTAATGAAATTTCTTCTAACTTTTACATTTGTCTTCTGTGTTAAATATTCATATTTCCTAGCTATAAACATGGAAAGGACATTAACTCCATTTTCTAAACCTTACCCACTTTCCTTCTCTCTTCTATAAGAAAAAAGAAGAAGAAAGTCAACATCTAATAAATCAATATAAAAATATGGCAGAATTTTGCACACTTCTAAGGCTAGATTGTAGAGTAAATTAAAGACAAGTGTAAACCACAGTTTGAACACAGGTTTCTTCTAGTGGGAACAATAAAGCATAGTCTCCTATAAGTGAAGCATAAAGAAGAATGAGTACAGTCATGTTCTGAAATAATAATCCATGTTATTCAAATGTTTATAAAGTTTTGCTGCTCTGCAACTCTTATCCTACAATAACATGGAGTGACTCCAGTAGATGAGAAATGATGTTATGTGTGTTTAGTTCATAGAACACTTGAGTTAGGGCCCCTCCTAATTTTGCTTCCCTGCAGAATATATGTGGCAGGGGAGATGCAGAAATTCCCAGGCTCAGAAAGGGGAACCAAGGAGACCTAATGTCAGGGCAGGAAGAGGCCAGATGGGCAGCACTAAATCAGGAGCCATGGCGAGCAATGTGGGCATCAGCAACAGATGTGGGCAAGTGTATCCAGAACAGGGCAGCACCAGGAGATGCAGAGGGAAAAGAGGTCTCTAACGAATGATCAGATGAAATGACATAGCTCAATGAGACCATGAGGACCCAAGGATTGTACATGTGGCAGGGATCTCCAATTCCTGCAGCCATGATGTTTTCTAGAAATCTCTAGTTGATCAGAAGGTACCTGGAGAGAAAGGAGACAATGTAGGGGTATGGAAAACCAAGAAAGTAGGTACCCCCAAATAAACTCAGTTAATAATCTGCAAGAGACTGAGCTTTAAATGGAAATTGACTGTTACCTAGAATGGGTACTTTTTTCATTGCTGTTCAGAGAAATAGGAGCTTGAGATTAAATTACATTTCTTTACATTTGATTTAGAGTGTGAATTTTAAAGCCACTTTAAGTATAGCAGTATATACAAAGTCATATAAAGGTTCCAAGAAGAATCTCACAGTGAGAAGATTAACCATTTGAACAAGGTGACACTTGAACAAAACCATGAAGGATGTGCATAGTTTTTAATGGATATGAAAGAAAAGAGTAGAAAAGAATATTTTAGAGACAGGAAGCTAAGGCAGAGCAACAGCCTGTATGGAAAAAGTGAGTTATCTGTTAGCTAGAGCATGTCTATGTTGACTGAAGCATAAAATTGCAGAATTGGAAAGCATTTTAGAAATGTATATATTTTTAATCTGGTCTTCTCATTTTACAAGTGATGCAACTAAATTACAGGTGTAATAAGTGCCTCTGTCACCCTCATACCAGTGGTGGGGCTTGGTCTTGAACCCTCGCCTCTTAGGCACAGGTGAATGCTTTGTTATCTACAACACTCTGTTAGAATTGCAGAGGACCCAAATCTGGGCTCTTTCATTGGCTGTGGAAATTCATGGACTATTTTGGAGGAGAGAACTTTAACCCATGGCTTGGCTGTTGTAAATAATGCTGCATTATTTACATAGAGGTACATACATCTTTTCAAATAAGTGTTTTCAAAAATTTGGGGTAGATACCCAGAAGAATAATTGCTGGGTCATATGGTAGTATAGCCAAGACATAGGAACAACCCAAGTGTCCATTGATGAATGATTGGATAAAGGAGACATGTATACAATGGAATGCTACTCAGCCATTAAAAAAAGATGGATCTTGAGAATATCATGCTAAGTGAAATAAGTCAAATAGAACAGGACAAGAATCATATGATTTCACTCATGTGTGAGATATAAAACAAAAAGCAACAAACAAACAAAACAAAAAACAAACTCGCAGATACAGACAACAGAACAGTGGTCACCAGAGAGAAGTGGGGGAGGGGGAGGATGAAGAGAGTAAAGGGAGTTAAATACAAGGTGACAGGAGGAGACTAGACTTTGGGTGGTGAGCACGCAATAGACTGTACAGTCCTGACATTTATATAATGTTATTAACTAATGGTATCCCAATAAATTTAAAAAAGGAAAAAGAAAAGAAATGAGCTATAGAATAATAGGATAGATTAAGGAGAGGAACTGGGTAGATAGATGGAGTCAGAAGAAAACGAACCTGCAAAGGATTATTACAGTTGTTCAAGGAAGAAGTAATAGAGCTGGGGTGTAGCCTTGTAATAATTTGAATTTTTGGATTATAACTATTATTGTTCATTACACAATTTTGGTAGGTTCTCTGGTTTCTAGTGCCTATAATGGTGCTAAGCGACTCTTGAATCAACTATTGAATGAATGCATAAACCAATGGAAGTTGGTAACCACAGAAATGCAGAAGGAAGTTTCCATGAAAGAAATATTTTTGAGTCTCGTGACGTAAATTGGGAGTCAGGCTCTGGAGGAGAAATGCTGGGTTGGTCTGGATCTGTAGTTTGATGTAGAGAAGTGGCCTTCATATGGTATGCTTTTTTTTTTTTTTTTTTTTTTTTTTTTTTGGTGGTTCCCTGACTGGGAATCGAACCCACACATAATATTCTTAATCAGACAGTCAGAAAGTGAGCCTGGACCCCTGAGAAAGGTTAGGGCTCTTGCAGAGGGATAGTCCCGGGGGAAAAAATAGAAATATGGTGACAGGGCTCTTTACATAACTAGCAAAATGAAAACTGGTCTCACTATCCTCTCGCCTAAGTGGACTGTTCCCTCCAGTGAAAACTCAACTTTTCCCTGATATATACTGACTATTCTCTGTTTCTTTATTTGTTTATTTTATTTTAGTATTTTTGTAGCACACATATGAAAGTTCACTGGCCTTTGAATTCAGCAGTTACAGTCAGCTAAATTTTGAAACTAAATAATGCACGGGTGTGGTGCTGTTTACTGGGAACAAGTGATTTATTTTATTGCCTAAATTTTAAATCCTTTAATGTGTTTCCTAAGAAGTCATCTGATTTGGAAAACTGTTGCAAAAATAAAACCGGAGAACAAGAACTAAACCCATGTCAGTCAATTGAAGTGAATGTCTAAGTGTGTCTGTTTCTCTAGAATATTTTTACTAATACAGAATCAGTATCTTCCATTCCACATTAAATAGTGTTGGACAAGTATTTCAATTATTTGTTTGAAGATGTGCCAGCATTGTAGTCTGCGAGTCTCAGTGCTGTTCTTGAAGGGGCGGGGGCGGGGCATGGAGGAGAGAAAGAAAAAAAAGGGAGTGAAATAGAATAGTAGTCCAAGAAGAAAGGTTTAGAGGAAGGGCTGTTTTTATGTTTTTAAAAAAGAGAGCCCTCACTTTAGCCATAACATCATAGCTAATGTTTCATCCCAGACATGCACTGTACAATATTCATGGTAACAGTGAGTGGAAATGTTTTAGGCATAGCTGCTGACTTGAACTTCATAGCCCCCAGCCTGTGGATAAGCTGAGAGTCTTCACTGATCATCCTTTGAGAACCACCACTCTGATGGCATCAACACTGACCTTGATGTCGAGGGACTCACATTCTTGTGATGGCTCTGTTTGTGGCTAACCATATGTCCCGAGGAAAGTCATTTAGCGTCTGCTTTGGTTTCCTGTCTGAATACCTGACCCTTCCTGCCTTATGAGGATGTTGCAAAATGAATTAGAGAAGGTATGAGAGAATGCTTTGTATTCTTCTAAGAAAGGTGCTCTGTGAGTCTAAAGGATTATTATTAATTCACCCAGAATAAAGACTATAAACTAAGCTGAACAATAAATAGACCTGATGAAAGCATTCACAGTTTCCTGCTCTGCATAACACAAATCTCTGCCTTGGCTGCTATTAGCATCAAATGATCTCAGCTACTTGTTCCAAAATTTTAATCAGTTATTTTACGTGATTGCACATTTGGTAATGTTTAAAAGAATGTGTGTGAATTTGAAACTAATGTTATCTGGGGACAGATTGATCGAAGGATATGATTTTTGTAATTAAGAACAGGATCTTACACATCACCACCACAACAAGCACCCAAATAATTGATTAAACAATGGGACAGCAACCAAGTGCCTCTTGATGTTGGATTGTTGAGGTTACAGATTAATCCCATAACTAGCCAGCAGCAGAATGTTAGCTTACAAAGGGCTGAGGTATCTTGTGGCACATCTTTAATTTGTGGCTAATGACTGAATCTATCTCAAGTAATTTCTAAGTCAGGAAATCTGAGAAAATAAATATATGAGAGGTGAAGACCTGAAAATAAAAGCCATGCAACTTAAGCCTTCAACAGTTAAATTATATTTAACAGTGATTAAGTAGTGGGAACATATAAGGGGCTGTAATTTCATCAGGAGGCATGGAAATGGCTCAGTGTTCATTTTTAAGTGAACAAAGCAGATTTAGTGCTTTCCTAAGAAAGGAAGAAGAAATTGAACTGTTAGCAAGTCACAAATAATTCTAGTTGACTTATGGTGGGCAAAATAGAAACTAATTTTTGAGGGAGTCACTAAAAATAATATTTTGGGGGTAGTTTCTACAATATCCCTGAATCTGTAAGTTTGTGATTTATACATCAGTTATCTAGAGAATGTGAGCAGGAACACTTTGTCCCTATATTTACTCCATTAAGGAATTAAGATGAAAATAACATTAATCTGACTTCCATCTTCTGGTTTAAACTCATCTCCTGTGTTTTCTCCAAAGGACCCCAGCCACCAAGCCAACTGTGACAGTCTTGGAAGCTGCCATGTCTGCTGGGGTGTGTGGTGGTGGTGGTGGTGGCGGTGGTGGCAGGGGTTGCCTTTCCCTGGAATGTTCTTTGCTCACCTGTCTGATTAACTCCTGCTCATTCATAGAGCATCGAAGCATCATCACTCCTTCTGTAAATAACTCCACCAACCTCTCTACATTTCTGTTGCACCATAGATGAGGTACCATTCTCACTCTCTGTTCTCAAAACTTTATTGCATTTGCCTTTGTTTTATCCTGTATTGACTTTCTGAAGTTTGTTTGACCTCACTCTCCTTATAAAGCCAGAGATCCATTGCTATATTTTTACTTTCTGAGCAGCTCTTTTCTCTTTGCCACTGGTCACAGAGAATTCTCTCCATCAATCCTCACATCACCTCATTCTAGATCAACCCAACACTTCAGGCTTTGGACTTGTTACTTCATATCAGTGTCCCACTTAGTTTTGGGATCACTCAAACCATTTTGACTCAATTTCATTCTGAAGTGGATCTTTCTGTGTCATTCCATCTCTGTTGTGATTTCCTGGCCTAGTCTGAGCTCTGGCCTCTAGTGCCCAGTTTCCATCTTGAGTCCACTGGACCAGAACCCCTGTAGGATGCAAGCAGAGGGGGAAAAGATAGTTAAAACATTTATTATTTGTTGCATGACAGCTAGTTAGTTGACTATTTTCTCCAATTGACTGTAAGTTCCTTGAAGGCAGGATTTATATTATGTTCATCTTGGTATCTAAAGGCCCTAGTACAGTGCCTAGTACACATAGCAGTTGCTTAAAAATGTCTGTAGAATAAAGTCTATGTGAATGGTGAACTTAGAGCATAATATGACATTTATATTTCAATCCCTACATGAGGCAAGTTCTTCTTCAATCAGGACAAAGCATTTTATTGACAAGGAGGCCAGATGAAAGCATATAGTTATGTTGATCAGAATGAAGACCTCCTCCTTCTCCCCTCTCTCCTCTTCCCCCAGTGCAAGCGTATTTCATGGTGAAATGTACTTTGAAAAAAGTATGCTTGTTAAGTAGATTTTTATTTTCATGTTTCCTAGTTACTTATTTGTAATCTGTCACTGTCTAGAATGGGGAACTCTGATCTAAAAGTTGGCCTCTTGTTCTGCCAAGGAGAATAGAGTCTGGCCATGACATCAGATCCCATCCTGGCTTACTGTTGCCTGGGAACTAAATTCTCAGATGACAGTGTCTATCATGTTGATCACTTACACCCCAGCATCAAGCATAACGTCCATAACATAGTAAACACCCAATATGTATTTGTTGGAAGACTGAACGATGACTTCCTGGGTTCTTAATTGCCTAATAACTCCTGTCCTGGATCCTCTATTGTAGATGATGTCCACCCCTTGACAGATACTGTGTCCTGCCCATGCATAAACACCATGTCTGGACGTTGTGTGATGTATGTGGTGCATCTGCTCTGCTTTCTGAACATATTTCTTTAGAGTAGCCAGTGCCATTCAGTATTGGTTCTTCTCTAATGCACTGGGTTTCAAGTCAAAGCCTAGCTGTCTTTTTTCTTCCATTTTCCCCATAAGCCCAGCGTGGCCCATGAACATCTTTGATCTGTAATACTTGTTATGATGCCCAGCAGCTCTTAGGACCCACTGGTCCCACAAATGTTGGCTGAATTGAATTAAATTGAAATTTTCATGGCTGGGTGCCCACCTCTGTATTCTCATGTACTGTGCACAGTGGCACCTTTAATGACAGGAGAGAAGAACCTGGCATGGGTTCAAGCCTCTAAGTGCTGTTCTGACATTCTTCCAGATTCTTCATGAGCTTTGGCGTAGGACACTTAAACAGGAACCCGAGTCCTGAATAGGAATTTAGCAGTTGTTACTGAAGTTAATATTTAATTAATAACAAATTCAAGCCATATCTGCTTCCTAATTATCATTCTAGGTTAAGGCAAGTTTTTGAAAGTGGGACAAAATCCTAATATTCACACTCTGGATAGCCAGAAGAGAAACCCAGCTGCCTTCCCTTCTTCTTCCCAAGTCATTTCCTGATGAAATAAGCTACGGCTGGATATGTTGTGTTGTCTGTTTTAATATAATTTTTAGATCTCTTCTTTCTAAGTTCATTAAAGCTTTTTTTTTTTCTGCCTGGTAAGTGTGTGTTGTTAGCCTTGGGGTTTTGGCGACATTCCAATTTGAGCAATTAATTACATCTCAATGCTCAGCCCTCCCTGCAGTTTCAGACAGGGAAGGTACATTCTTTGTCTTCCTCAGCAAGTAACTGCCCTTGGTGAAGCAGCTGTGGCTGCCTCCCCAGAGGAGAGTAGTGAGAAAGCTTCCTGCTTCTTTGAGGGAGCTGCTTGCAAAGTGATCGGGGACAAAAGGCCTCCCGGTAAAATGTGAGGAGTTTTTACTACAGCGACCTCCAAGCTATCCATCACTCCTCTTTTGAACCACTGCTTAGCTCAGAACAAAATGGGAAGTGATTGTGTTTTCTTGAAGAGCTGTTCCTGAATGTGATGGCTTCCTTTGAAGCCCTGTCAAAGGGATGTTTTTATTTTGTTTTTGTTTTCCTGAAGTCCCTTCAGTTTGTCCCACCTCCTACAAGACCTCACACCACAGCTTGACATTGTGCTCAGGACCTAAGTGGATGCCTTCACAGCTAACAAAAGACAAAGAGCACACACATGCAGATTGTCTAATGGAGTAAGTTGAAGAAATTGAAGGTTGTTGTTTTTTATTTTTTAACTTCAAATAGCAGAAGGACTTAATACTCTTTGGAAAGCACAGGTGATAACACCCAGATTCGCTTGCCGAGTTTGGTTCCCTGTGACATGATCTAACAAGTCAGAAATGCAGTAAGTGTAGTTATATCCTGCAAGTTATTTTGAAAAGATATAGAGAATAACCCTTTCTAGATGTGTACTCTGTGTTTTACTTGGCCCAGACAACGGTGCTTGATGGAATGATAATTAGATGTTGATGAAAAACATCAATCATCGTTGCATTGTGACTTAAGTGATATTTGTTTAATGTTAAACTTTAGTTGTGAAATAAACCATTCAAGTTGGGGAATGTGATTGTGTTTCTAAAACTTCATTCTTTCATTTATTAGGCAAGAGTGAGTCATTCCTTATATCAATAGGGCTTATTGAAAATTCCAGGGTTGCTCACACAGGTTTGAAGCATTTGTTACATAAAGAAAAAAACATTCTTCTTTCAGGCTGTTGTCTTTAAGCTATCCTTTCTAAAGCTGTTTTTAGTGTAGCTCTATTGCTAACATTCTTGCTGTCCAGGCAAGCTGCATTTACTTTTCCATTTTCCAAAACAAATTATATTGTCCTGAGATCAACTACCTTGTCTCAGTGGAATGTCAGTCTCACAAGCTCTCTTCTTACATGCAAGCAAACAGCTGGTGGCACTCAGCCCCTTCACGTGGTTTTAACCAGAGGGGAAAGAATATCTCATCGTTCTCCCCCTTCCTGGCTCATTCCCTCATGGGAGGAAGCACGAACAGATCCTCTCACTCTTATTTTCACCAATCACAGCACAGTCACTATTTCATCCCATAGATCATTCTCACATATATAAACACACCAGCTCTGTGAGTTGGTCCCTCATCTTCCTCCTGTTCTAGCATCTGAGCAAATTCTTATTTCCATCACTTGCACTCATTTCATCTTCAGGAACCTTATCCCCACCTCAAATTATAATATTTTTCTAAATATCTTCCTCACTGGACTGTAAGCAGCAAGAGGACCGTGTTCCCTCTTTTCACAGGGATGGGGAACGATTCCTATTTCTGAATGCAGTCTAAATTTCAATACTTCAGAGCAAAAAGCAAAAACACAGATGAAATCAGCCAGAAAAAATTATTTTTTGGCTGGGACTGTATGACACATGATGTTAAATAATCCAATTGATTGGATTTTTCAATTTTCAATGACAATTTCAGGATTGTGCCCTCACAGTTATAGGCAGAATGGGTTTGATTAGAGAAAATAGCTTACAAAGATTCATCTCTTATTTGGGTCTCATGTGCCCAGGAATGTTTTTGAATGGTCAAACAGACTTTATTTACATACTTATATAATTTTCTTTCATCTTGGGATTTCAAAGAGCTTTATAGTGTTTCTTTTCGAGTTTGATTAAGCCTCACAACTTCACTAAACACTTCATTACAATGTGACAGATAAACCAGAGGAAGAGGTGTGGATTTCACTTTCTTGTGTGGATTTTCTTTGTGTTTGAAATTAGTTAATAAAGAGAAAGTAATGCCACATATAAAGGATTTTTTTTAAATAAAATTTTTATTTTGGAATAGTTTTGATTTATAGAAAAGTCATAAAGATAGTACTGAAGTTTCATACCCTTTACTCTTAATGTTAACACTACACGGAACCATGGCGCACTTGTCAAAATTAAGAAATTAACATTGCTATATTACTATTAACTAACTGAAAGGCGTTATTTGAATTAATGTCCTTTTGTGTTCCAAGGCCTAATCTGGGATTGGCATTGCATTTAGTCATCGTGCCTTCTCAGCCTCCTGTTTGTGATAGCTTCTCAGACTTTCCTTGTCTTTGTAAACTTTGATAGGTTTGAAGAGTACTAGGCAGGCATTTTGAAAAATGTCTCACATTTTTCTCATGGTCAGACTAGGGTTATAGGTTTCTGTGACGAACACCACAGATGTGAAGTATTCTTTTCATCACATTCTATCAGGGGATACCCATATCAGTGTGACATCACTGGTGAGGTCAGCCTTGGCCCCTGGGTTAAGGTAGTGTTCACCAGGTTTCTCTACTGTAAAATGACTATCTTTTTCCATTTCTTCACTATATTCTTAGAAGAGAGTCACTAAGTCCTACATCTAGCCCACACTCAAGGTGGGAGGGAGGATTAAACAGGGCAGTAGTTGTCTTCGTCCTTTCTCCTCTTTTGCTTATTTACTCAATCATTACTTATATCAGGATAGACTCATATATTTCTTTTATACTTTGGGTTATAGTCCAATATCTTGTTCTGTATTTTATTGCTCAAATCATTCTATATTTAATTATTGGGAGTTCTTTCAGATTGGCTTCTATATAAAGGCTTGTTCTTAAATTATTCTTTAAAAAAGTATATTCTTCAGTATATTTTTCTTTAGTCACACATTACACCAATATTTGGAGGTTTTTACCATGCTAAAGGTACTATGCTAAGAAAATATTAACCCATATTTATTGAATTCCTACTAATTGCCAGGCGCTTATAGACATTATTGTATATAATCTTTAAAGCAGTCCTAGGAGGTCTTGTTACTCCCCTTTAAAAGGTAACTGAAGCTCAGAGACTCTTACCTAGCTTCCCCAAATCAGTAATTAGTAATGAAGTGCAGAAGTGTTATATCTTATGTAGATAATAACTATTAATAGCATTTCTAATGGGAGGCAGTATTTTCCCAAAGATTTAAGGATATAATAATTACCAACAAAAATAGTGGGAAAGCGTTTTTTTGCCATCAAACAAATCTAAGTCTTTTCAGTAGCAAGGAATTTCCAATTCCCTGCCTCACCCTGAAATGAGTCCTGTCGTATTCTCCTAGCATCCAGTTATATTAACCACACACAAAAGACAGATTACACTTCTGTTTGATTGTCAGTTTAGTAAATTTATGGTAAACTTTAATAGGAATTTTGTCTTAAACCCTTATTTTTGTTTTCTACCCCTGTATTTTTAAAATGTTTAAGCTGATAGACTTCGAATTCATTTTGAAAGGGCATTGTGACTTGCCGGTATCCCCTTCTCTTTTTCTAAAAATGGTCTGTGCCCATGTTGAGCATAAAACAGTGATGTATAACTCATGGGTTTCTTGAGTGGAATTAAGATAATAATCAATTTGCCATCTCCATTTAATGCAGCCACCCTGACTGCACACAGACACACATGTGTGAGGGCTGTCCAGAAAAAAATCCAGCCATAAATGCCTCTATATTTATATTACATGGCTAGGTGCTCTATGGACAGCCCTTGTAAACATGTAATTCAAACTGAACCTATTTTCTGGTAATAGCCAATGGCAGAGTTATGGAGGGAATGTCAAACTCTAGAAAGAATTGATGGTCAAAAAGTATTATGCAAAATGAAGGAGGTCACATTAATGTTTTCTTTATTCAGAGATATGTAAATGAGAAAAAAGTAGTTTATATTAAAACATTGTATTATTATATTATAAGTTGCCTATAAATAAATAATGAGGAATCTCTTACAAAACAAGGAAAACGGAATGTAAAGCCCTCACAATACGAAAATAGACTAGACTTGATAAGGTGTCATTGAGGACATCATTTTTTTTAAGGATTGCCAAATTCAAATAGAAATATGACCATCTGTTATGTGCCAGACTTTTTTGGGGACTTTGGAAATAATATGGAAAATAATCCTTGCTCTTAAGGAAACATGAAAGTTTTTAGCAGAATCACAGGCATATAGAAAATTCACACACACACACACACACACACACACACACACACACCTGGATCTGAATACATTCATATGTTGGTACTTGACTGCTTTGAAACACATCACATTTGATGTGAAAGTTTTGTCCTGGTACTGGCCATTTGTTCTGTACCCATTGTGCCTCCCAGGACCAATTAACGACAAGTACCAAAGTACCACTGTACCTCAATATATGTCTTAATTAGCATAAACCTATAGTAATATTCAGTAATTGTGATGAAAGTCAGTAAAGTAAAAAGAAACCTTTTAATATCTTAATTTCAAAGCACCCTGCGGGATTCAAGTGCCAGTTGACATTGTGTTTCTGAAACTGACTGCTGATTCACAGAACTTGGGCTGGGTGGGTACTGGGGTTTCTCTGCGGAAAGTGACAGCCACCAACTGTCTTACTTTCCAGCTGTAAGAGAAATATGCACTGACATACATCTAGCTGCAGTAAATGTCATTGTTGAGAGAAAGTGTGGCATTAGCAACTGGATTATGCATTTAAAAATTTTTTAAGGCTCCCAGTCCTTCTCTACTATGTTGTGGGTTTGTGTGGGATTCTTGTCACTGTTATGGACACGCATTACCTGAAATGGGGAATTCATCAAACTAACTTTCTGAAGACCCTTTTCATTCTCTGATTTTAGAATTTAAAATTCATTTTTACTCTATTCCTATTCCACTTTTAAATTGTGTAACACATTATGATTGTGAATTTTTAAAAATATAGAAAAAGGGTTTCTGGCCTACCTATACTGATTTACTATAAATAGGAAAGAGAGACATGTATATAATATAATAAATCTAATGTGAAAAAAAAAAGATTTGAAGAACAGTTATGCATTTGGTGGAAGTATAAAAGAGAAAGATCCTAGGAAATGCCCTTCCAAAAAGAAGTATTTGGGATTCCGTTGTGTAAACCAAATTTCTGTGACCAGAACTGTCAATTTTGTACTTAGGTTCTAGGTAGAAACCATAAGTCATTCCATCATTTACTGATTACTTCGGATAGAATATTTCTTCATAAGTTTAGTCCTATAATCTCCTGAATTTCTTCCAGAAATAGATGACATGATTGCAGACATGTTGATTCTTGCTGCCTTGTTTCCTATTTACCTTTTTCAAGCTGAAAGTATATTCAATTAAGTTATGTTACACCATCGAATCACTGGCAGTTAGGGCTCGGATGGTGTGTAGTTTGTTTTAACAACAAGTGTTTGAGGCCAGACCATTATACTAGGCCAGCACAGACATGCTTCTCATTAGTTCATCTATTTTAAAGGGAAATACACTGTATGCTGAGCTAACTGAATTTCTACTCATGGAAATTTGTAGTGAAATCAGTCTGAAAATGGCCTCAAGGGGACCTCACTTCAGATTTTATTAAAGTTCATCAACTACATATTATGCAGATACATAAAAATAGATTACCAACCATAAAAGAATGACCCATGTTTATTACCTTGAAGAGTAATTGCATAAGATTCAAAAAAATGAAGCATTGCTAAAACTTAATAAAGTTGAAGAGAGCTACTTCCTTTGTCAAGCACAGCAAAAATAGATTTGGGGGAGAATGCCACATTATATTAATATCTATTAGCTGAACTATTATCATATGAAATTTTGCTTATGATTTAAGGAAATGAGAGTCAAAATTAAATCCAGAATAATGACCCTACTTACAAAATTTTTCATCCTTTGTGACTAAAAACCAGCTGGCATATATTAATTGTCTTGCAGAAAATGCCCAAGTATATATGGACAACAAAGATTAACCAACAGAAAAATAAAACAATAGCAACAACAAAAAAGAACAAAAAACAAAGAGGAAACATCTTCATGTTTTAGTGTATGTATTATGGGCAGAATTCTTTCCCCCTCAATTTTTTTTTTTTTTTTTGTATGTAGAAGTCCTAACTCCCAGTATCTGAGAATGTGACTGTACTTGGAGATAGCATCTTTATAGAGATAATTAAGTTAAAATAAAGTCATTAGGGTGGGCCCTAAGCAATATGACTGGCCCTAATCCAATAAGAATAGGGAATTTGCACACAGAGGCACAGGGAAGACATGTGAGGGCACGGGAAAAGTAGCTGTCTACAAGCCAAGGAAAGGTCCTTCCTCATAGCTCTCAGAAGAAACCAGCCTGGCTGACACCTTATCTCAAACTTCTAGCCTATGGAATGGTGAGACAACACATTTCTGTTGTTTAAGCCATCCGGTCTATGCTATTTTTTTTTTTATAGCAGACCTAGCAAGTGAATATAATAGGAGTGCCTGAAATTTATCTGTCCACCTGCCAATCACTAGTTCCCTTTTAAAAGCAGGTTCAGTCCCTGCCCACTACTAATGTTTGTGGGGCCAGAGAAAAGAGAACAAATGGAAGCCCACATACTACTTAAGAAAGAGAAAACACTAATTATTGAACTATTCTCTCATATAGCATGAATTAACTAGATTGTTGCATAATAAAGTATTTTTCCCAGTAATTTAAATATTTAACAATGATAAATCAAGCTAACAAACTGTATAAAATCAAAGTGCTTTATCTTTTTGCATTTACCTAGCTTTACAATGAAAATAATTTAAAAGTATGTTTCAGCTCTGGTTTTAATATGATTGAAAGTAGCCAAAATGTCAGGCAAATGAATTTAATTATTCTTATGCAAATAGGGATATTCTGTTGATGAGCTGGCAGAATTTTGGGTAATAAATAAGGACACATAATTTGTAAATTATTAGATATGTATGACATCAAATTTATTTTTGTCTTCATTTCAGTGCAACCACTAATCACATAACTATAATCAAGGGTATTTTTTCTGATTTATGTTCTATCGTAATTGATTTTAAAGCACATGCGATTTGAATATATCTTAATCACAATATAAAGTGTAATTATTTTTAAAGTATATAATTTGAATAAATTATCATTAAAATGTAAATCAAATAGAATGTAAAAATTAAAATTTTTTTCACAGCATCTTTCTAAAATATGCAATATTATGTATTAAAATTAAAATGCAGACTTCAAGTTAAAACCAGTAAAAATAAAGTCTAAACTATTTAAATAAAGTTAGCATTTAAAAATTTAATTAATTACTTAAATATTTAAAAATAAATAGTTCCCAGTTTCAGTGTTCACCTAGTTGACAAAGTGAAGAATATCATGCTTAATGCATGTCAGATTTGACATAGATCAAAAGATAGATAGATGATAGGTATAGATATGTATATAAGCTTAAAAGTAATATCAATAGTTTAATATTACAAAATGTTCCTCAACTGCCAAGTAAAACTGTGGTGAATACTCTACTGATTTACACATTTTGGATTATAGATCCACAAATTAGAATATTAAGACAAGCAAGTAAATGGGCACTCAGCACTTCTGGGAAACAATATTATGCAACAATCCATTTTATTCATGCTATTTGAGAGAATATATTTGACAAATAAAACAGTCTTCTCTCTTTCTTAGGTGTTTCTACTGCTTGTACTCTTCCTGCTCTCAGAACCACTGCTATCAACCCACATATTCATTGCATTCATATATAGATGCCTTTGGTCTAAAGGACATATAGCAATAAATAAGGATAAACCTTTCCCTGGGACCTGATTTGTGTTAGTCATAGAATCAATATTTAGGTTTGCAGGTTGGGTTGTAATGGTGCTGAGTGCAAGACCTTGAGTTATAGAGGCACTTGAGTATTCTTTTATAAACATCTTTTTGTGTGTGTGCCTAGTACATGGGCCTATATTTTTGTGTTTGTTATATGTGAAGCTCTAAAGTGAGAATTAGGGTAGGGGCCCACCACTCCTGTCCATGTCTTAGAGTGTGTTGTGGGTTGGATAGTGACCCCCCACAAAATTCATGTCCACCCAGAACCTCACAATAGACATTATTTTGATGTAGGGTATTTGCAGATGTAATTAGTTATAAGGATAGTGAGAAAAAAATCATCCTAGATTTAAGGTGGGCTCTAAATTTGTGACTGGTATCATTATAAGAGTAGAGAACGCAGACACACACAAAGGAAGAAGGCCACATGAAGATTGGAGTTACGTTGCTAAAAGCCAAGGAATGCCTAGGCTACTAGGAACTCCAAGAGGCAAGAAAAGATTTTCCTCTACACCCTTCAGAAAGGTCATGGCCCTGCTGACACCTTGAGTTCTGACGTCTAGTCTCCAGAACTGTGAGATAATAGATTTCTGTTGTTTTCAGGCATGTACTTGTGGTACTATGCCACAGTAGTACTAAGAAAACAATATAGGGTGTTACTGGTGTTGATAGATCTCTTCTGGACACTGACTCTTGACTTTCTATAACCAGTAAGAATAATTCAAGAAATGTTTTCTCTCAATGTACTCTAGTAACTATTATATCAACATAATGGGATCCTATTGTTGATTCATTTGACTTAATCAAACCCAACTTTTCATAAAAGAGAAAAGGAAGAGAAAAATGATAATTTCAGAAATGTTGGCAAATAAATGGTGGTGTTTATCACTCAATGAGAATGCATCCCATTTGGAATGAACTTTAGATTTGAAATATGTCAATGGCTTTCTATCAGTCTAGCTTCCCCATTCTTCTCACAGTATTAAATCCTTCCTTTCTCCCTCCCTCCCTCTCTCCCTTCCTTCCTGTCTATCATTTATTTGTTATCTATCTATCTATCTATCTATTCTATCTATCATCTCCTATCTTTCTATTGAATAGAACACCCAGCTGCACTGTATTTTGTCACTACTATGCAGGAATAGAATATCATAACTAAAGTAGTCCATGAACTAAATATCTTGTTCTAGACCCACTCTGTAACCATTCAAAAACACTCATTTCCAAACAGACTCAAATGATATAATCCAGAGATCTAAGCCATTGGACTCTGCCACTGATGTGGTCAAGTTGATGAACAGTTATTTTCATGTTCTTTCTATATTGTGAGAATAAATGAAATAGGTAGGTATGGTTTCTTTTTTAAATTTTATTGTTAAGTTCATTGGGATAACATTGGTTAGCAAAAATTACATAATTACCAAGTGTACACTTCTTCAGTACATCGTCTTGTGTTGCATTATGTGTTCACCACCCAGTGACAGTTCTCTTTTCATCACCATGTATTTAACACCCCCTCCCTCCTCTCCTACCACCTCCCCTTTGCCCTCAGGTAATGACTAAACTATTGATTGTGTCCATGAGTTTTTGTTTCTTTGTTGCTTTCAGATTTATATTCCACCTATGAGTGGATTTGATCCTCTGCTTTGTTTAGACTGCTGGTGATTCCTTCTATTACCTATTCATTTCAGTTATTGGATTCTTTAATTCTGACTGGTTCCATTTTATGGTTTCTGTGACTTTATTCATGTTTGCTATCTGTTGAAGTTTTCACTAAGTTCCTTGAGTATCCTTATAACTATTGTTTTGAACTGTGTATCTAATGGCTTATCTGCCTCCATTTGGTTTAGTTCTATTTTTGGAGTTTTCTGTTGTTCTTTCATTTGGGATGTATTTCTGTTTCTTCATTTTGGATATTTCTCTGTATTTGTTTCTATGTATTAGGTAGATCTGTTATGTTATATCTCCCAGTATTGCTGGATAGCCTTATGACTATAGTAGATACCCTGTGGGGCCCAGTAGCACAATCTCCCTGGTCACTTATGCTGGGTACTCCTGTAAATTCTGGTTTCCTGCCAGTACTGTGCCTGGAGCTACTCAGCAAAAGTGTCAGAGCATACCCAGACCAGTTGCCACCTACCTGAGGCCTGGGGACATGGATAGTTTTCCTAGAAAGATTGCAATGAGGGCTGGGCTTGCTGCTCGCAGGAGAAGGCGCCTCTGCTGTTGAGGAGTTCAGTAGGGTGGGGTCCCAGTGAGTCAGCAGGATGGAATGAGTGGAGTTCATCAGATGAATCGGGTTCATATTTGGCTGTGTGGGAGGAGGGTGCAACACAGGAAAGATAGTGACTGCCAGCCAGCTGCACAGGAGAGAGGAGGACCCTACTCAGAAAAGTGGCAAGTGTCTTCCAGCCCTCACCTGGAAGCCACTAACCCCAGTCAGTGCCCTGTATGCCTCCAATGCTCCCTGTGTCACACAGTGCTTCTGCAGGAGCCCAGGGTAAGTGTGACAAGTGACTGAGTCTGTGCGCATTTACTTTAAGAAAATGTTTGGGTTTCACACAGCCTTCCATCTCACCCAGATAGTTGGAACCCCCAGTTTTTCACAGCCCGATGTTGTGGGGACTCCTCTTCCCAACACCAGTACTACAGGCTGGAGAGCCTGGTGTGAGGCTGGGGTTTCTCACTCCTCTAGGAGGGAACCTCTGTGGCTGAGATATCCCTCTTGATTCTCAAATGCCACACAGAAGTTTGGGACCAGCTCATTTTGTGTCCCCACTCCTCTTATTAATCTTGACGTGGCTTCTTTTTTATATCCTTAACTATAAAACTTTTGTTCAAATAAAATTCAGATGATTCTCCACATCAGTTGTTTTATAATTTAGTTTTAATTTTAATGTGCTCACAAAACAAAGTAGTTGTACTGTTTATCTACTCCACCATCTTGGATCTCCCTTGTGCTCATGGAATTCTTAATGTTAATAGGATAGCTTCTATAAAGTGACTAGAACAGTGCCTGATATACAATAGACACTGATCAAATAGAACCTACTATTCTTTATCCTATTTCATAGAAATATATATATAATATATATGTATGTGTAATATATATTTATACAATATACATTATTTTAATTAAAATTTAAAAATTAAGATTTAAAAAATGAGCACTATTCATCAATAACAGGTATATTTTGAAGTTTTCCTCTGGAATGGTTTGGGTTAATGTTGGTGATGGCTGCTTCTGCTTTCTGAGAATTTTGTTACAATTTAACAATATCGTTGGGACACAGAGGAAAATCTGTCAGTTTTATTCACTCCCTGTCAGTATTACTTCCTTTATTCTGTCTTCTGAATGCCTAAGGTGTAAGTTTATGAAAAGCATAAAGAAGAGAGGCACTAGTACTTGCCACTGCTGGCTATGGCACTCCACAGTCTTCTTTATTAAAACAGTAGATGTGAGTTCATCCACAAAGGAGAGCTTAATAATATGCTCTCTTAGAATGGCAAAGTGGAATATATTTGCAGTAAGTCCAATTAAGATAGTAGGTTCTAATCTATTTGATGTTTATTTTTCATTGAAAATTACCACTGTTTGCTAGTTGTCCCTCCCATCTTTGCCAGGACAGGACAAATTTTACAGGCTATGTTCAGAGTACAGGCAGTCTCCTGGGGCTCTCTCTCTTAATGAAAAGCACTGGCAACAACCACAGCATTTTGAAGGCTTACAGCAAATTATTTTCCACTTAGTAGTCCTAATATTTAGGGTTCAGAAAACCAATTAATACAGTTTACTGGCAAAGAAAAGGAATTAGGTTGGATTAGGATACAAATTCAGTGTAATTTTTTCTCTTCTGCTGGTGGTGAGACAGATTTAAAACAAAACAAAACAAAAAAAGCAAGCTTAAACTGTGGCTACCAACATACCCACAACCCACCCACATATAATATAAATTTTCTGTTTTTATGAGGCCCTGATTCTAATAATGATTTGGTGAATATTCTGAGGTATTTAATACTCTGTTTTTTTTTTATTCAGAACCAAAATTAGGATCTGTTAATATTTTTAGGATTTTTGTTTTCTCTTTTTACTTAAATAAGCCCCATTAGACTTAGAATGTTTCTGACATCCATACCTTCTACTTCAATCTCTTTATATTATTAAGACCATATTTTACAAAAAGTAGGAATTACTAAGAATATGAAAAAACAAAAGCAAGATAATTTTATCTTTATAGTGTTAAAGATCAAGGGACTCAAAAATAGACATATTTTTTCAAAACCCAGTTTGAGGGCTGTGACATGGACCCATTTTGTACATGATGGATCTGAAATTCCAAAAGGTCCATTACTGGCTTCTGTGGCCTCTAAAACTACATGCAAACGTGTCACAGGGGCAAAGCAGAGAACAGAAAGCAGGGTTAAGAGGACAACATTATTACTTGTCCTGTCAAAGCCATCTCTACCAGCCTATGTACTATTACTCTTTTATAAAATAATATTTTGATTCTTCAGTAATATGACTTAGAATTTATATAGCATAGCCTATGTTACAAAATATGGCAAATTTCTAGCTCATTTTTCTCAAATGATTTACTCATTTCATACACCCAAAACAAACAAAACAAAACAAAATAGAACAAACCAAATATATATATACTACAGGGCAACAGATGCTTGTAAGTGCCTTGAGGGAAATACATCCATCAGAATGTCATTTTACGTTATATGCACATTATTTATTTATCTTCCCACCCCCAATCTCAAGGTGGCGTAAGCACCTACAACCTATGGTAATGCTTCTTACAGGATGTTTCCACATTCTAGGCAGGTTTCATCAAAGCATTGAAGTTTTGTGGCTTGACCTCCTTTATATACTTCATATATAGTACACTCTTTAGCTAAAATAAAAAAAAAGAAATAGGGTAACATAAACTCATTGTCTTCACTCCCTCTTCCACATATAAACATTTATTTTAAGATAGTATCCCTGTGTCCTGGAGTATACTCTTTCTTCATCTTGCCACTTATAACTTTGTGTTTCTCTAGTACCAGGTTGAAATACCACATACTACATATTTTCTCAGTGTATCATAATTACAGAAAAAACTGTGCCATATAACTTTATGCAGGTTGTCCTTATGATAAAAATTCCATATGCTAACAACCCTTAGAATTTCTCATTTCCTTCATCAGTTATAATTGTTTTTATTTTTATTTTACACAGAGGACTGCAGCATAAAGAAAGTTAAGATTTTGGAATGGATTATGAAACAATTCTTTATCGTAACTAAAGATCCATATTATTTCCTTCCTTATGTAAGTTTTCTTATTTTGCATGTGAACACTTATAAAAAGGATGCTTTAGTATAAATATGATCTTTGGCTTTAGTTCTATGAACTGACATGAACTACAAAGACTTTTATCAAGAAGTCAATGTGATAAAGAGAATGATGGAGGCAAATATGGTTGAGTGCTGGCAATATGGGGCACATCTGTGGGCTGAATGGATAGATCTTCCTCTGTTTTTCCATTTTCTTTTTCACAGTATGTGTATGTACTTACTCAATTTTATTGCTAGTTAGGAAATGTCATTAAGCTAATGTTTGGCAAAGGAGAGTACATGTTCTTCAGTATAGTTTGACTCTAAATGATATTCTTATTAGATGTCCTGTGCACAGGACCATGGAAAAGACTGGTGAAAGTTAAAGAGGAAGAGGTCAGTAGTCTTAAGGATTGTGTCATGGGGATTTTTTTAGTGACTTGTGTCAAAAGCCCATCTCAAATTAGCATGAGAAAATAAGGTTGGTTATTGGTTCTTATAACCCAAGTGCAATTCTCTAATGCATGGAGTTGGTTTTAGGGATGATGGAGACAAGGAGGCCATACCTTTGAAAGTCTCTGCTTCTCTGTGTGGGTTGAGTTTATTTTTATTAATGCAGATGGATTTTCTCCAGCATGATAAGAACTCCAGATTTACATTCCTCCAATGCCATAATCTGAGAAGAAAGTAGTTCTTTCTCTTCTAGCTTTAGTTAAGTAAATTATCCAGTGCTAGACGTTTCCTGAACCATTTTCTCACACTTCCTATCTTCCTGAGTTCTAACTGAAAAAAGAATAAATAGTAACAACTTTTAGGACAACTGGAATTAGTGCATAAAGTCAACTACCCCAAAACAATAGATTGATTATAGAATAGGTTTGCTGTTTCCTCAACTTTAACTCTTATAACCCCTTTTGCTTCTACAGAATAAAGTCAGTCCACATATGTACCCAATTTCACAGGGGATTGGAGGTCGACCTCAGGCATTTCTTGGTTGGCAGAAATAAGACAAAAACAGAGACATTTTGGTCAGGCTTATCTCTAGAAAGTTGATTTTATGGACCTTAACTTTGCATGGCAACAACAAGAAGAAAAAGAGACCATTGTGTTTCTTAGCGATCCATAAAACAAGTATTGGGATGAGGTGACAGAGTCTATGAGGTGTAGTCATCCCACCATGTGGTCAAAGAATATTAAGCTCTAGCCAGTTAGATTAGCTATTCCTCCCATAGTATGGAGGCATGATCATGGTTGCAATGGTTCTGCCAAGGTTGCTTTCTCATGGGGAGTAGATGTTCTATCTGCTTTAGAAATCTGAAGAGGTGAGAAATATTTCTCCTTTCCTTTCTATAAGGAAGAACACTGATTGGTACAGGCCATGGCACATGCATATCTTTCAACCACTCACTGAGAACAGGGAAATCACATACTATGATTGACCCAATCTGAAAGAAATTCCACACTAATGGCTCAATGGGTGTCATCAGAATTTTACTGGAAAAAGAACAAGCATGGATTTTATAGTTCATGCATGATCACCAATAGTAATTTTGAGTCATACAGCCTCTATGGTAAGGATAGAAAGGTGAGGTGGAGTGTTAATTTGGAAATTTTGACTAAGAAGTCCAGATATGGTAGATGTCAGGTACCAAAATGAGTGACAGACAGACCATACACAAAATAGCAAAATAAATAAATAAATAAAATTTTGAAAAATTTAAGAACTGTTATTTTTCTCACAATTCTTAATCCCCTCAAATGCTTTCAGAACACAAAAGTCTATTGTAGAATTGTACACCTGGCACCTACATAATTTTTACTAACCAATGTCACACTAATATATTTAGCAATAAAAATTTAAATAAATACAGAACCCCTCCAAAACAAAAACAAAAACAAAAGAATACAAAAGTCTAGAGACAGTGGAAAGGAGAGGAGGATTTGCAAGGAGAATTCTTTGGGGAGAACTATTGCTTTGTTGTGAATCTGCACCCTTCACCCCAAGGTGCAGTAGTTAAGAACATTAATGTGTGAGCCCCTGAAGTTGTTGGGGGTATTTGTGCTGCCAGCTTCCTGATTAGCTGTGTTGGTGTAAAGACTGGTTGAGAAAGAAAGTTGCTGCTATTTTTAGAATTAATGACGGGTCTCTAAGCTGACTGGTCAAAGGTACTTGAAATGTAGGAATATATATAGGGTCCATGATTGAAATTTTCATCTGGAGTTATTTCTACCAGAGGGTTAAAGCCCACAAAAGTGAGAGCTTGTGTAAGGTGGGTGTTGGAAACAGGAAGCATAGGGAGAATGGAGGATATCTTGCTGAAGACCTGCCCCCATATCATAAGATTTAAAGCCAGACTGGTGGTAGTTTGCAATTCTGTTCACCCATATTCAGTGCCTCTCCTTACACTGAATTATAGACCCCTGCCCTGATGAGCTCAGTGTGGCTAATGGAAAGCAACAATCATGTTGTGTGTCTCTTATAGACAGACCTTGCCCCCTGTGCACTTTAATCTGCTCCCTTGGTCTGAGACAAATGCGTTGTGATGGACAGCCTTCATTAACCTCAATCTCTAAATGACTACAGTAAGCAGAGTCTGTTTGCCCGCCCACTCTTGAGGCACATGGTGAGTGAGCAGAAAATAAACTTGATTGTCATGAACCATTGACTTTGGGGGGTTGTTACCATAGCCCAATCAATTCTATCCTAATGAACATAAGGGACCTAGTGTGGGAGCCTCCAAAGAGCTCCTTGGAGAATAACTCCTGAGACTCAGCTTTAAATATGTGCCAATCCCAGAGAGTGAGTCCAAGTCCCAACCAAGTAAGAATTCTCCTGTCCTATTCCTTTCTCACCCCACCGTGTCCCCATCCTGTAATCTTGGGCAAAAGGGAGATGATTGGTATAAAATGATGTTAATATTTTGGATAATTATCTGAGACTGGATAACCTAACAACTGAATTGAGATAGTTCTGGAAACTTAGTGTGATCATAGGGCTATTTGTTGCCTGCAAGGTACATAGCTTTGTACTAGGTACGTATCTTCTCTGTGAAAATTATAGGATTGTTAAAATAGAGAAAATTTAGACCTAAGTCCCAATTCCTCCAAAATGGGAATGGCCATACCCCACATAGGGAATCCCAAAATATATTTTTAAAAATATAACTTAAAAGATAAAAATTGGTTTTACATTCACATAGATGATGAGAGACAGTTCGTTAATTCAAAATAAAATCATGGTATGCATATGTAATCAGAAAAGATATGCCACTGCCAGAGTGTTCATCCAGTAGTGAGACAAAAATATTTTCTCTTCCTACCCCACCCCCACCAATTAAAAAACCAAATCAAAACAAAATAAAACTTTCCTCTCTAGAACAGAGTTACAGGGGAGTGGGAAACGATAAAAAAAATGAGCATCTTGAACACATCTTATGCACTGGGCTTGTTTGACATACCAGCTACATAAATAAATTAAGAGAGTTGATTTTAAAGTAAAGTTTTAAATTGACTTCAGAACTAAATTGTATTTTTAAATGCAAATGAATGAATGGCACTTAATATCTTAATTAGACATTAAAATTTAAACATTAATGTGTTGGTCTGTTTTAGTTACTATGTGTATTCACGTGGTAGAGAGAAGCTGAAATATAGAACTTCATGGTGGGGAGAGCTGACCCAGTTTTAAGCATAGTACTGAGAGCCTGACACCCTTTTGCAATCTTGTCTTGACTGATATACCTTATAATCTTGGGCAGTTCACATAACTGTCTATATTTTAGTTTCCTCATCTATACAATGAGGGTGATACCTGACACCTCAGGTTTATGTGAGAAATATTTAACTAATACCTATAAGGGTCTTGAAACTATAAAGTTAAATGAGACTAGGTGCATATATTTTCTCTGGAAATTAAAATTTCAAAACTATAGATCTAATTCCCAATTCCTCCAAAATGGGAATGATTATACTCCAAATAGGGAATCCCAGAATATTTTTAAAAATATAACTTAGAATATGAAAATTTGGTCTTATATGAGGGCTATCCAGAAAGTATCCAGCCATGTAATATAAAAAATAGAGGCATGATGGCTCAGATGATTTCTGAGACATTTAGTCAATTAAAGATATGCTATGAATATTTGTAATAACACTGGTATAAATTTCTAAGTGCTTACATAGTCATATTTACTTGCTTAATTGAATCACAGAACTGTAGATTAGGAAGACATCTTAGCCAACACCTCGTATAGTTGCATTCCCCCTAATTTATGATCTGAGATCATGAGCGACTCAATAACTTTATTTGTTATCACACAGTAATACATTTAATACTCTCATAAGTCCTCTGAGGTAAGTAGGGGATTTTATTTATCTTTATTTTCTAAAAGGATATACTGGATTCAAAATACTTTGGAGTTTTTAGAGAAAAGTTACAATTTTGGATTAGAAAACAGAGAGATAAATTTACTTTAATGCAGGGCTATGGACAGCACTGGCAGGGGAAGCCCAGGTTTTCTGACTCTTAATTCTGCTGTTCTTTCCACTCCACCTAGATACAATTAATCCTTCTGTTGTATTAGGCTCCCAAATTAGGTCTCACTGCAGTTTAGGTTTGTATCACGTATGGCAGGGCTGGTAGAGTTTGACAGGACAAACAAATGACTGGCTTTGTCTGGCTTAGCACTGGAAGATCTCTTAGCTTTTGGGAAATGACTTTTTGTCAGAGAGAGAGAGAGAGAGAGCGAGAGAGTGCATGCTTGATTTGAAAAGTAAGGGACATGTAGGTGAAGGACAATTGGATTCCTTGAGGTAGTGCTTAAAGTTTCTGTCCCCGTTCTCTGTGAATCTGTGTCTGAGACCTAAAGGGAAAGGAGCTAAGAGAAACCAACCACAGC
The DNA here is from genome assembly GCA_004026885.1 of Lyroderma lyra. Classification (NCBI taxonomy): domain Eukaryota; kingdom Metazoa; phylum Chordata; class Mammalia; order Chiroptera; family Megadermatidae; genus Lyroderma; species Lyroderma lyra. The sequence continues at coordinate 60,522 of PVJL010004969.1, forward strand.
AGCAACAATAATAACTAGGTCACAATTTCTCTGTAAAGAGGACAGTTTCTTAGAGACTAAATCTGATGTGTAAAGTGTTTTCTTTCTGCTCTCTGAGATGCAGAGTATTGAAAAGGCAAATTTATTGGCCAGAGTGGAAAAGAGGAAAGCATTTTGCTGAGGTATGTGGACTACTCAGGTGTTGATAGTGACTTGCTTACCCAGTGCTGGATACTAAACTTGGATTGGCAGGCATGAGATGGAATACATAGCAATTGGGAAGTGAGATCAGGTGGGAAAATCAGGGGCTGGAAGTTTGTGGAATACAATATAGACCACCTGCCTACTTACTTCCACTTGGATGCAAAGGGAGAGGTCTTGAAGAACTGTAGTCCTAATGATTTAGTTGCTGGAAGAAACCCACAGCATCTCAGCTTCTCAGTGTTTGAACAACCATGAAGTACTGGAAGCCTATTATACCACTAGGGATGCTGATGTGTATGGTATGTTGATGCAGAAAATGGAGATAAAAATTATTTTTATTCTCTTTTATCAGCAGAAATTTGATTTAACCTAAAAATCATTAAAAAAAAATAATACCCTAATCATTGTCTTATCTTCCTGAACATATTGTGAGATTGACTAAAGATGAGCTCTGGAGAAAGGGAGGTGATTTAATTTTCTAGGCAGGCAGAAAATGTTCAGTCCTGCCATTCACTGGCAGTCTTACCCCTTGCTAACCTTTCCAGCAGTTACTGTTTAGTTCTTGAGCCATCTATAGCCTCCTGTGTCAGAACCCTTGAGATGGATGGTCTATGAGTTTTTATTTGTATTCCATAAATGAAAGTCAAGAACAAAATATTTCCACCTGTAAGGTTGCAAGTATTCTTTCTTACTATTGCACTCCCCACTTCTGGTTGCCTCCTTGACCTTTCTCTCTTCCAAAATCATGTTTAAAGCCATAATTAGAGTAAGTACTGTTAAGTATGAATATTGTTCCAGTAAGAAACATTATTTATTATAATTCTCCTTTATGTACCACTGTACTCTATATACCATGATCTTTATTATTAAGTGACCAATTAGTGATCAGTTACTTTAAAATAAAATGTAATTGTATTTTTACATCATGTAGACATATTTTCACATATGTATATTTACATTAATGTATAGAATCACACAAGTACTCTAACTCTAGATATCACTAACATTGTTTGCAAAACTTCTTTCTGTACAAGCCATGCCACTAAAACAAATATATTTTCAAGCATTCTAAAACCCATTAAAGCCCTACAGGACCATCAAAAACCAGTAGCTTGGAGGTATCATAGGATTGTTTAAATTAAACTGATTCTTAGTACTTGTGGTCAAAAGTAATACAAATATAAATCAGATGGGTCATTGTGTATTTTAGTGAAAAATGTTTTTTAATATGAAAATAATTCTACCAAAATGTCCTGAATACAAATACAATCAACAATACATAGCAATCATCAAAAGATCTAGTGTTCTATACTGTACCCACCAGCCAAAGAACAGGTACATATAATAACATATGAGACAATTTATAGCTTGTTCTATGAGATATGGTTTGGCTCATATTTTAGCTGAATCAAAGCCAATGCACAGTGCTTTTCGTTGTCTATTATCCTGTATGTGTCACAATTGCAAATAATTCTGACACACCTGGCTTCAAATACTTCCAGACCTGACCCAGTCCAACTTCCTAAGAAACCTCCAGTGTCCAAAAATGTCTCTCTCACTGGCTGCCCCAGTACCTGAAATTCTATCATTAAACTCATTTATTTAGGCAAACTAAATTTTCCTTTTAAAATGTGATGATTTTATCTGGAAAGGGTTACAAATTAACATATTAAATTCATTATGAATTATGGGATTATTTCATGGTATGGGCAACCACCACTCGTGTCCCCCCATTTCCTGTGACCCTTCCTAAGAAGCAAACCTGCTTCTGGTCTTGCTGCCTTTGACTGCTCACTGGAGTGGTATTTACCACCCAAAGTGCAGGAGATGTGTAAACCTTGACAAGAAGAAGGAGAGCACTTGTAGGGAAGTTTAAGACCATAAATATCTGCTTATAGAGGGGAAGTCCAAGTTAGATACTTAGAGTAAAACCCCAAACAGCTGTGTGGACAGCATGACTATGCTAAGTGCCTGAAAAAAGAATTCCAAATGGATTGGACAGGGAAAGGGATGTGCCAGACATACTGGACCTACTTTGTAGTTTTGAGTTTTCTTTCAGTAGACACTAGAGATATGACAGAACCAGGGGAAGAAAAGAGACAGAGGACCTAGACTAATTATGGATGTGATAGGCCTGAGGATTTTAAAGCAAGCAGTGGAGACAAGTGAGCCAAAGGGTATGAACACAAGAGGGGGTCTGAATAGCTTTTGGAGGGAAGCAGTGATTCAATGGCACAGGTGTGGATTCAACTTAGACACCCTGTTCTGTTGGGTAAGTGCATATTTTCTTTCTGCACGGCTGGGTTAAATTACTTCCCCTAGGTCATCCAATTAATCACTTGGAGAGCGAGAAATAGAATTTAGTGCACAGGGCTCTCGTTTCACATCTGGAGCAGCCAAACCAGGCTTCTCCTTCCTGAAACATCCTCTTCATTAAAAAAAAAAAAAGTTTTCAGATCAATAAAGTTTTGAGCTTTTTTACAGAGAATTTGTGAAACCCTCTTACTAGTAGTGTGATGTAAAACTAGGGTAGTGTTAATTTGTAAATCACTATAAATTGCTTTCTGGTTTATCTTTGATTTAAGAATTTGAAATATCTATGAAAATGGGTTTGATTCTACCCCTCCCCCATCTTCCCAGGTTTTAAGCTATTATTCTGGGGAGCTAAAGAAATGAGTTACATCTGAGAAAGCAGTGTGTGCGGACCTTAACTGTTGCATGACTGATTGTGTGATATATTGCTCTTTTCACTAATAACCACAAAGCAGGTAGAGGCATGGCAGACTAATTTGGTTTATATGTCCAGCTGTAAGGCTAGACACTGCATCATTCTTTTCAGAAACCAGTGACTTTAGGCATGTGGAACTCGTAGTCATGACAACAATAAACCAGCTTCGAGTCTGAGTTTCAGCTCAGAAACTGCCTTGTCTCCATTACTTCCTGCTCATGACCTGACTTTTCTTGCTCTCTGGGGCTGGGGGCTGGGGATTTATGAAAGATCTATTGAACAGAACTCCAATATATGTTTAATGCTTAAAATGTCTGGTTTGAAAGTTTTGCTTGCACAGATGGCTAAAGGCTGGAAGGAGGATAGATCAATCATTATTATAGCTAATGACACAGTTATAAGGGCGTACACAAAGGTGAGCTGGTTTGGAAAATGGGACAAGGCAATGTGAAAGAGTGACTTGGAAGCATTTCTTTGAATAATGTAAAAATAGCTATCACAAGTAAAATGTTCTTTTAAACACGTAGGGGAATTATACTATGTTTCTGAAGGGACCTATCCCAAGGGGACAATGAAGAGTAATCAAACAAAAATTAGTACACAAAGTTGAGTGTATATATATATGTGTGTGTGTAGTTTTTAAAATCTGAAGAAACAATTAGCAGAGCCTCATGGCAAAATCTACAAGTGATTATTTTTGTGTCCCAAGTGTTCTAGTGGATTTAATATTGACTACTTTAAGAGATGGCATAGCCCAGTGACATGAGTATGACCACTGGGTTCAATTCCATGAAGTGCCAGCTGCAATATTAGAAAGTTGTCTATGCATTGTGGGTATTCAGCTTTAAAGAGAAATAATACCATTTGCACTGTTGGACTGGTGAGACGTGAAATGGGACACTGGAGGTAAATAGCTTAGCTCAGTGTTGGGGATAAACATTCAACAATGATGGATAGCGGTCATTGTTGATGCTTTCAGTATCGTTGCTAGCAAGGTTTGTCCAGTACTCAAAATCTATCCTTCATATAATTAAAATGGTAGAGCTGTTCATTGTTACAGAAACATGATCTTAATGACTGGAATGCATTTATTCTTCCTGGAAAGAAGTTGTTTTGGCTTGTTACTTTCTCTGTGTAATCTAGACTTTAAAGAGGGCAGAGAATTGCTGGCTGGAGAAGGCAGGAAAGGGAGGCTATGAATTGCCACCATAAAAGATGATATGTCTGAAGATAGTTCTGCCTTTTTACTATGCAAGCTTTTTTTCTTTTCACAGGAAGAAAAATTCCAGCTTCATTTTTGTTTCCTATTTCTTTAGCACATCGACCTAGTTCTATATGATTACCTTTTTAAAGCTGCTATCTTCCAGTAAGTTGCTCCCTCAAACCAAATGGCAGAAAATAAGACAGATCAAATCCTTAGAGAGTAGCCAAATGCTTCCTTTCTTTTCTAGGTACTGAGAAATTGAATGATTTGCTTTCCCCAGTGCTCAACTTCGTGATTTTAGGATCATGTGGTGGAATTTCTTAGCAAACGAGATGCTGCCCAGAGGCCATGTTAAACTCTATTACCTTGTAGATTATGGATCACCATGTAGAAATCTGATATAGTACATTCATTTATTAAGTTATGATTTGAGAAACCATGAACCACAAACAGATTATGTATTTTTTATGATAAGAGTTTAATGGTATTGCAAATAATTAAATTTTTCTTTGCATTGTCCCCAGACTGGCAGTTACAATTTATAGCAATGTAAGATTATTATCTGAGATACACAATTAGGTCACATTTTTATCTTACAAAGTTGATGAGAGAAATACAGTTTTTGTATGTTTCTCAGCATGAAGAGTTAATACACCTCCAAAAAAAATATGTAATCCTTTTCTCTGGCAATATTAATTTTTATATATTTTAAATTGATTAAAACAATGAACGATTAATATGAGAGAAATGTAAACATTAGCAAATAAGACATTTGGAAGTATAAAATAAATATGTATTATATAATTACTGTATTGCAGAATAGATGTGATTGAGTGAATAAATTTTCTGAACATCTCAAGCATTGTTAAAAAATATAGTTATATGCTTATAAAGGACCATTATAATAACATTACTGTAAAAAATACTTTTTCATAAAAAATGGGCTGTGTTGATAGTTTTGCATTATTTTTAAATTAGATACAGATAAAAGTATAGCCAAAGTTTGGAGGGCTTTCCTGTTCTTTCACAAGACATTATAATTTCATAAATATTGGTCCTAACGTTTCCTGCTTTGAAGGGATTTTGAAAAGCATGGGTCATTTTTTACTAAGTTGGAATGTTTAGTCTATGCCAAAGATAAATCTTTTGAAGATTCAGTCTTTAAACATACCCAGAGGAAACAATTGTCTTTTGGGGAGTTTCTTCCTAGAATATTTCTGTAACTTCAATATTGGTATATTTTTGTTATTGCTTACAAATGTTACTGATAAACGAATAGGTTTATTTTCCCACTGTTTCAAATAAGGGAACTGAAACAGTGGGAAAATAAACCTATTCCTTAATATGTAACAGAAGGTTGATTCATCAAATGTGGATTAATGTTTATGATGTGCTTAACAGCAGAGAGCTCCAGTCTTTCTGGTAGATATAGGAATAATAGCGACAAAAAGCCAGATTCTTCCCCTTTGAATTCTCTTTGGGGCTCTGTCAACCACCAGTGCAGAAGTGGAATCCAGGGGTGCAAACTTTGTCAAAGTAAACCTCTACTCCAGAGTTTGGTTATATTTGTATATTTAGAAACCCCAATATTTTATTATTAAGTACAATAAGTCAATTGATTTATTGGTGTTTAAAATTGAAGTTATTCAATTCAGCAGCCAATTTTTTCAACTTGGGCTGGAACTAAAAACAACATATTATCTAGTTTACAAACAACTTTCTGCAAAGTTAAAGATGCTAATTGCAAATATTTCTCATCGTTTATTGCCAAGAATTGGCATACAATAGCTGGGATAATTTATTTGTAGTTTATATAGGTATGTACTTTGATATTGTTTTATGTTACTCACCTTTTATCAAAGGCTGATTATTCATGCATTTTATTATTATACCATTATTATGCTCTGAAAATTTTCAAATGATTTTGTTTATTTTTTATTGTTTGAATAGTCTTATCACTACTACATGTAAAATTGAGTGGGCTTTTTTTTTCCTGTTCTTCTCACTGACATTATCGTTTACATATTCTGATTATTCTTGAACCAGTAGCTTAAGGATAGATGCAAAAGTGATGAGAGTTTGATTTAGCTTTGGCTTTTATTATCAGATACCCACAAGGAAATAAAGCTTTGATCTACTTCCTTGGAAAGTTAATCCCAGTGATTATGTGGAGATGTGTGCAGTGGTAGCTACAGGGATATACATCTTTAATCTCTTGGTGTTGAATACTTAATCCAGTTCGGATTCTTGGCAAGGAGATTTAAAGAAAGAAAAAAATAATTACACTCTTCACGGTCTTTGTATTCTAGAATGAATATTTGGTAGTGCCTCTTGCTCTTTTACAGTTTAACAAGCATGCTTAGGAAAACAGATTTAGGCTTACTTAGAGTAATATAAAAATTAGTGATTTTTGTGGTCCTCAATAGGTAAATTTAAAGTATGTAGATTAACTATGGGGGCAGTTTGAGTGGGGTTTCTATCAATCAGTTTACTATCTCAGCGGAGTGAAGCTGAATAGAAAATGCTATTTCCAGTGATAATTTAAAAATTATTCTATAATTTGAACCACTCACTAAAAAGTACTCATCTTTTTCATAAGTAAAAACTTCATATGCTGGTATAGTCCATAAAGTGGCCATTAAATTTAAATATAGCATAGCTTCATTAGAAAATGTCCTTCAGCCAAACACATTTAAAATTGCCACTCCATTTTATTGAGAAAACATAAGTTAGGTTAAAATATGTTTAAGCCAATTTTATTAGTTAATCCATTTGCTAAGATAATATGTATTATCTTTCAGTTTATATTACCCATTATAATTTATAAATTACATGTCACAAAGGAAAATAGAAAATAAGCAATATCTCATCAACCTTGTGTAAACATTTAGTATTCATGATGTTTTAATGTAGTAGACATTCAAGTTAGTATCTTTTTCAGTTCACATTATTTGTGAAATTTTTTTCACTTTGTTCCTTATGACTAAATATAGTCTTATACTTGTATAATATACCATCAAATGTATTACCATTATTTTCTCAACTACTCCTCTAGTTACCTTTCTTACGAATAATACCAGAACTTATTTGTATTGAAATCTGAAGTGTTGGTAAAATAAATAATATCATTTTATTACTTGTGCTAAAATTGCATCCTTGATTAAAGGAAGTTATAAATATTGAGACCTGTTAGAAATCAATCCTGGTATTAGAAAAAGGGTAAGTAATATTTTATACAGGTCTGACTTTTCAATCTATTAATTCATTAGTTTTAGGTAAATTCATATGTAAAGCAAATATTTAAATAATGAGATTTTCCCTTATAAGTAATTTTTGGTTATTGATATATAGGCAGTTTGATAGTAATTCTGACTCAGCCATCTATGTTCATTCATCACGAACAGGGGTAGCTTTCCCTTTACTCCCTTCCTTAAGCAGTGTAGCTCTTGTTTCTTCTGTGATTGAGGCCCCCAGATTTGTGACCTTTTACATTACCTTGTAAAAGTGCGTGTTCCAGATTAGGCAAAATTAAACCTTCAGAATGTGTCTATTAATGTATAGAATTAAAGTGGGCAATAGTTGAATAAAAGTTTCTGTGTCATTTGAGGGGAGAGGTATTTGATTTTATATTATATCAACATGTACTTTTTAGGAATTCCTGAAACACTCCCCCAAAATATGCTATGATCCAAACAAAGTTTCATAAAATTCTCAGAAGATTTGTAGCATAAGCACATATAATTGAAGAATACACTTGGGATTTTTATAGAGTCTTTCAAGGGAAAAATTCACCTAGGTGTTTAAACCCTACTGACTTTGTTTTGTTTTTGAAATCATTTGATAGAATGTTCTGGCACAGATAGACAAGGGATAAACTGGTTTGTAACCAGTTCTAAATATTCCTTATCTTGTATACTGGTATCTTTGCTTCCTATGCTTTACATATTCTGGTCAATTTATAGAGGTGAGTGACCTTGGTATTTTCTCTATTTATTTATTATTCAGGAGTCCTCCAAAAACTAGAGAGAGTAAAATCCTAAGGCAGAATCTTATACTTGGCATAAAACTTCTTCTTTCTTTTTGAGGCTAACCTTAAAATTGTAGGTGCTACCTGACTGAGACAAAATTGTTTCCTCTTCTTCCTGTTCCATGCACTCAGCTCGTGGTGCACAATATGTGTGAACAGTGTGTGGCAGTGGGAGGGCCAGAGAAGGAGCTAGTAGGGACTGTAGTCTTCATGTGTAAAGAATAGAAACAAGTTGCTAGGTAAAGGGAATTTGACCTCATTTCTAGAATATGTGTGCTTCCTCAACCCAAAAGGAGAAAACAGTTTACTGCTCAGGTGAGTGTCAGTCCTTGCCACCAAACTTTCTGGAGTCACAATTTAGAGTGGTTATTTGGGTATTTTTTGCTTTGTTGTATGGATATTGCAAAATCTTTTGTGTCCTCATATTTCCAGGTGAACTCTATAGAAATTTACATCAGTGTCACTCAAAATGGGGTCTAATGACCCAGGTGGGTCCTAGAACTGTTTGTTACTGATTCAGGATGAAAGAAGTTGGGCCCAGAATGTCAGTCAACCAAGTTGCTGAGGACACTGTTTAGCTCACCTGATTTTTTAAAAATTTTTTTTACATATCAAGACTCTTGATTATTCCTGGAGTACTGGTAAAAAACAGTTCGAACGCTACTTTGAGTGCAATTATTCAGATCTTTCTTCCAGACTTTGTATTAATGTTAAATATGTAGAAATATATAAATATGTAATGTGAAAAATGAAAGTTTACTGATAAAATTGGACAAGCATGGGAGGGGGAATGGATCAGAGAACCTGGGTCTTGGTTTAGGCTGTGCCACTTGCAGTTGTGTGACCTGAGGTGAATCACTTAATCTCGGTAAGTTTCAGTTTTTTTAAATTGCAAAATGACCTGAAATTTTCTAGATGAAATATTCTAATGAAATGTAACAAATGTAAAGGAACTGAGTGCATAGAAGCATCACATTCTTATATCTAGACCCATGTTACTAGCATATGAAAACTGACTATTGATTAAGTGAGAGGACATGTGCTAAATGTGTTAGTTTTAAAATTTAATTTGGACACCCCCACAACTTGAATATCCCTTGAATATTTCCATCTTGAAGTACACATATTGGTGTTTGAAAAAGTCTCCTTCAATGGCCATAGTGTGTCTTCATTGCTTATAATAATGTTCTGGAATTCAGCCTGCAGGTGAAGAAATATACTTTTGCCAAAAACCTCATTTAGCTCCATGTCACCTTTATGAGGGACCATGGCAGCATTCATTTTCTATTTTGTACAGTCAGAAGACCTAGAAGCCTTTAATCTATAGGAGTATACAGTGAACGTTGTCAACTTTTTCTGCAGTTTTATATGTGGTAAAACTTTCCTCACTCATTGCAAAAAAAAAACATTCTAAATGAGTATTGCAGGTATTTTAGTGAATTTAGGTCCAGCCTCTTTTCCATGAAAAGATCAAAGCCAAATGCAAAGTAAAAAAAATTAAGGAAAGATATTTTCTTACAAAGGGAAATGGCATTAAAAGTGAATTGTTTTGGAAAAGCTGGTAACATTACTGAAAAAGTAACGTATACTAATTTCCACTTTCTAGTTAAACATACACATCATTCAATAAGCTGGTTAACTCACTTCATTCCAATTTGCAAGGTGAGATAGATTTTTCCAGATTGGGTGGTGGTGTGATTGTCATTATTGTCCTTCTTCCATCCCTTCAAGTAATCTGTCACCAACCTCTTGGTTTACTGCACTTTCTCTCTAGAGCATCTAGTCTCAGATGCCTCCACCACCTTGTAGTCCTAGTCATTTCCCACCTCCTTTTCACGTCCTTCCTCCACACAGAGCATCCTGTAAGTCAAAGTAGACCACACTCCCTGATCACTTCTCTTGGACCACATCCGTATCCTTTACTCCTACCTTTCCATCTACAGCAGAACGTCACCCTGCGGCCCAGGATGGCTTTGAATGTGGCCTGACACAAATTCTTTAAACATCATGAGATTATTCTTTTCTTTTGCAATCTTTTTTTTAGCTCGCCAGCTATTATTAGTGTTAGTGTATTTATGTGTGGTCCAAGACAGTTCTTCCAATGTAGCCCAGGGAAGCCAAAAGGTTGGACACAGCTGATCTAGAGCCTTCTGTCTATACTGCCCAATTTACTCTTTTTGAACTCATATTTGAAGTTAATAAGCTGTTATCAAGTATGTTCACAGCTATATTTGGATAAGGTAAGTTCTCAAATAAGTATTTATTGAATTAAATTATTGAAATACTATCTGCCAGGAGCTGGGCCAGTTGCTTCTTTCTTTATGTCTACTTCTTAACACTTCAGGTTGGATGTGATTGCTATCTCCTATAAATTCACATAGCACTTTCTTTGAACCTATCTTATGACATTTATCCCTTCTTATGTACAAATGCAAGCTTTGTTGTCAGACAGATAGAAGTTCAAACCCTGAATCCTACCTAACTATATAATCTTGAGCAAGTCGTTTAATCTCTCAAGAACCCAGTTTCTTTTGTCAAGTGAGGATGATCATGTCTACCTCATTCAGTTTTTATGAAGATTACATAGCATAATAAATATGCAAAGTACTTTGCTTTTAGTAAGTGTTTAGTAAGAAGAACTAAGGCTTGCATAATACTTACGTTCCAGGTACTGTTTTAAATATTTACCATTTATTAACTCATTTGTTTCTTACAACACCACAAAGGAACGAGCACTGTTCTTCCTGTTTCACAGATGAGGAAACTAAGGCACAGAATGGTTAATTATCTTTCTGAGAACTCAGAACTGGCAAGATGTTAGAGTCAGTATTACACTAGAGAGTTTAGCTTTTGTATTAACCATTTTGCTTTGCAGCCTTGTGTATTGTTCTCTCATCCTTATTGTTAGAAAGAGTCATAAAAACCTAAATTTTAACCCTAGATCATCAACAGCTGTTTACTCATGGGCAAGTCACTTAATTATCTTTAAGACTTAATTTCATATTCCTATCTATAAAACAAAAGAATTGTGAAGAAACAACCTCTTTTTGTCTTCCCAGCATCCTTTTCTTTAGGGAATTGCCCCTTCCCAACCCATTCTAGAGGGACTGTCAGTCACGTGGCCACCAGCTTCCCCACTGCAGGGCCTCCAGAATTTTCCATGTCTGCAGCCAGGGTGATTGGTCCAGGCTTGAACATATAAGCTAAACAGGCTTAAAACATTTTGTGTGTAAACTGTATGGAACCAGGGGAAAGCTAGCTCTTTTTAACTTTCAAATTATATAAGCTGAAATAATCATTAAGTCATAAAGCTGCCAGGGACATTGCTACCACTTGGTAGATAGAATCTACCTAAGATTAAATTCAACATAAAGAAAGAAGAACTGTGAAGTTAGGTTTCGTAAAGAGAGAAAGAAGACATGAATGGCAAGAATGAGCATTATGATAATTATTTTGTTACCTGATTCAGCTATATCTGAAGTCAGCATACCTCTATAGTCTTCAGTTTTGTGATTCAATGTAATACCTTTTGTTCCTTATATTAGTTTCAGTTGGCATTCTGTCACTTATAGAGTGATAGTTCTTATTCACACAGATTAAAAGGGATAATCTCCCTTCTAGCCATAACATTCTATAACTATAAATTTCACTATATCCATATACTCCTAAAGGAATGTGTTTTTTGAAGAAAGCAGATACTAAATAAGTTTTTTTAAAATAAATTGAATTTTTCAACCTGCAACACAGGATAAAAATAGGTATACTTGGGATTATGATCATATATTTCAAATGGTTTTTATAGGTTCATGGTGATTGACCACTTTGATAATGATCTAGACAGAAAAAAATAAAAAACCATATGACTTCACTCATATGCGGAATGGAAAGCAACAAAGAAGCAAAAACTCGTGGACACATCAATAGTTTAGTGGTTACCTGAGAGTAAGCGGGGAGGGGAGAGTCAAATACATGGTGATGGAAAGAGAACTCACACTGGGTGGTGAACACATAACGCAACACGTAGAGATGCACTGTAGAATTGCACACCTGGGACCTATGTAATTTTTGCTAACCAATGGCAACCTAATAAATGTAATAATAAAAAATTATCTAAAATAATTTTTGCAATGTCCACTGGCTTAGAGAGTATTCCTGAACCAGCTGACTTCTCATAGGACCTTGTTTGGAAAACAAGCTCTAACTAGAGAATGGGTACAAATGAAAGAGTGCTCTTGGTACAAGGATAAAACTGTCCCTGAAATTTACTAGCAAAGCAAAAGATGGAATTGTTTAGGGGTAATTGTTCATAGCACGTAAAGGGGATTTCCAACTATTGCCCCTGTACAATAACATAGGGTAAGAAAATTCAAAGGGCTCTGCAAAGAAAACAAAATGGCTCTCTCATTGGGATTGTGTCCATTCTATGTTAAATCCACTTATTCTCAAACACACATCACACAATAGTTTGGGATCACATCCATTCTATGTTAAATCTGCTTATACTCACATACACCCACACTTACATACATCACACAATTTCATGTTCACAAAAATGAAGAGATTCAGATGCAATGTGGGAGCAACACATAAAGATACTAAAAACTGCTTTCAGTCTGATAAATAAGTATACATATATTCCGACTGCTTCTTGCATCCAAATGTATTCATATACTTCGAACCACATGGGGAGATCCCCTCTGCAATCATCCACAAAAAGAAACCAGTCTCTTAAATCTGTCTCATGTGTCAGGAAGTCTGCTAAATGCTTTGTGCATTAGCTCATAATCCTCTCAACAGAGATTTGAGGCAAATAATGTCATCACTCCCATTTTATGGATGGGGAAATTGAGATTTAGAGAGTTTAAGTAACTTGCAGAAAGTCTCATACCTAGTAAGTAGTGCAAGTCTTTCTGAGTTTAAGTGCTCACCTTTAATCACCATGCTATCTTTGCTACCCCTCCCAGATCTAATTGGTATTAATAATAAAAATACAGAGATACTGCCTGCTCAACAAAAGATGGAATAAAAAGTTGAACTAAGATAATGCAATATTGTGCTTATGAGAGAAAGGGAGTAGTTATATGGTATATGGGGAAAAAGTCAAGTTTTAAATGTTTAGGGAGCTAATACTGGAGGAAAAAGTAAGGCTAAGACACACAGTCCCTTCCCAAGTGATAAATTCTTTCTGTTTACTGTGACTCTCATGTTAAACAAATTCTATGTTTAACATGGACTCATAGTTTCATAGCTCAAACCTGCTTGGCCGTTAGCTCCTCCTTAGGGCTCTGCAGGCCAGAGAGTGAGTGATACTGCCAGCAACACCAAGGGAGTGTGTGCTTCAGCCTGCCAGATACGGCTGCTGAAACCTAGCAGCAGATTTAGAATTTCCTGTAAAGCCTTCTGAGAAGAAAAGTTCCCAGCTTGTTTGTATATGACGAGCTTATGTTTCCATGATGCCCTGAACCATGGCTTCTTAGGGGTCATTTCATTTTATAAACGTTGTTCCGACTCTATAGGGAATTAGCTGCATTCACACAGTCATGTTTATGGAAACAATAACATTTGATTTTTAAGTGGAAAATATATTGTTTATAATTAGCTTACCAAAGGGACTTTTCAGAGTCACGCAAAAGGTTAGGGCAGTGTTAGGTGCAATGTTCATCCATTTACTGAGGTGATAAATTCAAGGTAATGCTTGCTGATGAGATAAAGCTTCAAAAGTCTTGGAAATGTGGGAGGTCTTTATAAGAGTGGACAAGGAACTTCATTTAATTTGACACACACAGTATCAGCTGCTCACATCTCTCTGTAGCACAAGCAGAAATAGTGGTAGAGTCTGTGTGTATAGAGCTAGTGAGTGGTTCCTGAGGGCCTCACTCCCAGGAGTTATGTAAGCTTTAGGGAATAGCTTCAGTATGATTGTACACGTGGTTCCCTTTTATGATGTCAGTTGAAGAGCTTATTCAACATTACTGAACCTTGGATTTTTAGCTAATTTTTTTAATAGTTCAGAAGATGTGATTTTTTTTTTCTTTTTGGTATGTGGGTAGCTCCCTGACTGGGAATCGAACCCAGGCCGTAGTGCCGACAGTGCCAGCGCCGAAGCCTTAAGCCACTACACCATCAGTGAACTCCCCAATATTTCTTTATACCTAGCTTTAATGTATTTGTTACCTTTACTTCTGCAATGCATGGGATTATGTGAAAGATACTTCACACCTTTCCCTAGTGTTGATATATTGAGATAGTATATATTTTTTTTATCAATAGCATTTACTGAAAGCTTTCTATGTATTAGACGTAGCATCTATTTTACTTCTGACATTTAACATATTTAAAAAATATTTTTATTGTTAAATTCATTGAGATGACATTCATTAGCAAAAATTACATAGGTTCCAGGTGTACAATTCTACAGTGCATCATCTATGTATTGCATTATGTGTTCACCACCCAGTGTCAGTTCTCTTTCCATCACCATGTATTTGACTCCCCATCTTTCCTCTTTCACTCCTACCCTGCCTTACCCTCAGGTAACCACTAAACTGTTGACTGTGTCCATGAGTTTTTATCTCTTTGTTGCTTTCAGTTTCATATTCCACATATGAGTGAAGTCATATGGCTTCTTAGTTTTTTCTGTCCGGTTTATTTCACTTAGCATGATGATCTCAAGGTACATTCATTTTATCGCAAATGGCAACATAATTTTTTTTGTTGTTGTTGTTCTCTGGCTGGGAATCGAACCCAGACTGAGGCGTTGAGAGCGCCAAACCCTAGCCACTACACCACCAGGGAACCCCAGCAACATCTTTTCTTACAGCTGAGTAATATTCCATTGTGTATATGTACCACAACTTCTTTATCCAGTTATCTAGCAAAGGGCACTTTGGTTGTTTCCATGTTTTGGCCACTGTGAACAGCGCTGCGTTGGACACTGGGGTGCATAAGTCTTTGCAGACAAAGGTTTTCAAATTTGAGGGTAGGTCCCCAGAAGGGCGATTGCCAGGTCATATGGCAACTCCATTCCCAATTTTCTGAGAAACCTCCACACTGTCCTCCATAGTGTATTTAACACATTTTATCTCTTTGTTTTGTTTATTGTCATCTCCCTTTGCTGGAGTGTGAGAACCACAGGGAAGGATGATTCTTTGCTTTTTTGTGGGGGCAGTAGAGGAAGGACTTTTTATCTGCTTTACCCACTGCTAAATTCTAAGCACCTACAATCATGCCTGGCTTAGTTAGGTTTTTAGTTAATGTGTTTCCCATGAATGATCATGGACTATGCCAAGGGTTTTATAGGCATAGCTTTCTGAATCCTTATATCGACCCAATAAGCATTAAACCATTAAAGCATGTTATGTTTCCATTTCCATTTTACTGATGAGGAAAATGAGGCTTTGAGAATTTAAATAATTTTCTCAAGGCCATATAGCCAATAAATGGCAAAACCTAGGTTCAAGTATAAGACTGTCTCCAAACTTCATGAGCTCATGTGACTAAATTATCTGGCTCTCTTCTAGATAAAGAAATTCCCAGTGGGTAGGGGGGAGGGAGTTATCATGTTCCCTGGAATTGTAATTGTGCCTGTCATTAGACAGTCATACTTTCATTGTATTCCTGGGTTGCATCACATTTTTTGCCACCTGACTATTACAAATATGAGAGAGAAGCCACTGTTTTGCATTTTCTCCTTCACACACCTGATGGACCAATGTAGAAAAGAAGCAGAGTCATTGTGAAGCATTAAGAAATCATTCATAGCTCCATCTCTCAATTTCTTCATCTGCCTGGGTATGGCTTATATTATAGAAAACGTGCACATTTGTATGGGGTGTATTTGTGTTTTGGGTTTAAAGGAGAATGAGACAAGAAAATGGGTTGAAGAGAAAACAAGGTAAATAAAGATTATGAGTGTCTCTAAAACTATAGAATACAATTATGAAAACAAACACTTAAACTGAAATCTCCATAATAAGTTATTCTCCATCAAGAACATAAGAAAAGTTTACAACACTGGCAACACAAGGTACCATCAGTTCTTCTTGGAACCTGAGAGTCCTGGTTTTTCCGCAACCACTTGTCACTGTCATTCTGACCCACCTGTTAGTGTGTCCTCTAGTCATTCTCCTCTACCTCTCAGCCTTTTGTTTGTGGTTTTGGATCTCTTGTAGCTTAAGTCTGAGAGATGACTCAGACATATATGAGACATAATTTATGGTTTAAGATTTTTAAAAAATGATATCTAGCTACTAACCACCAATCTTTTCCTATGCAGAAGAATTTGTGCCTAGGATTCTCTCAAAAAATACTGAAGAAGTTTCCACAATGAACAATTGATGCCTAGTACCCTGATTGTCTCTTTGGGGGCCAAGACTTAGCTTGACTGTAATCTGCAACCTTTTCATCTTTTCAGTCTAAACTGAATAGTTAAAATTTTTGATTAAGAGCAGTGATCTGAAAATGTGTGTGGTGGGTAGTGGGGAGGATGAAAAGAGTGAACATAAGATTATTCTTTTTTCCCTTAAACTTATATTTCCAGAGATTCATAAAACCTGCATGGCAGATACATGGCACAATACCATGACTGTCAGCACTGATGGCCTGTTTCAATTACCCAGGGAACTTAAAAAGAAAAGGGAAAAATATATATGTATATACATGCTTGGGCCCACCCCAAACCAATTAAATCGGAATCTCTAGGAGTGAGGCTTGGGCATTGACATTGTTGTAGAAGCTCCCATGTGACTCTAATGTGCAGTAGGGCTGAGAGCCCCTGGAGTAGAGCAAGGACTTCAGATTTTAGAGCCTGCCAGGCCTGTGTTTGAATTCCAGACAAGCCACTTTTTGTGCTGTGTGACATTGGGAAATCTTTGGAAGTTTCTTAAACTCATGTTCTCACCTTGCAAAATGGAGACAGTGTGCCTTCCTTCATCAGAGGATCATTTTATGGATCAAATGTGTATGATGTAGCTAGCTCAGTGCCTAGCATACAGGGTCCAGCAGAAGTAACGCCCGGACTTGAGTTATGATTTTATTACAAAATGATAACCATACATGCTTATGATTTTGTTATAAAAGATTCAGCATAGATTACCACCTTTTAAAAAGGGGGAATTATTCCAAATCATAAGCATGTATGGTTATGATTTTGTAATAAAATCATAACTCAAGTGTGGGCGTTACTTCTGCTGGACCCTGTATACTTAGTGTTTGATAAATTAGGGTTTTTATCACTATTATCAGCATTATTATGCTTCAAAAAGACCATTATTTCTATATGTAAACATTGCATAGTAATAGAAAAGAACAGGCACCCACTAGAGACCACTCCAGCCATCTGCTCTTTGTCAGATGAAATATTGTACTGCGATTATTTCTACTGCTTTATCATCTGTTTTTGAACCCTGTAAAGTGCTTCAAAGGTTAAAACTATCTTGACAGATTTCCACTAAAGAATAAAGAGTCCTCAATATTAAGACACTTCTTCTAACATTTAGATTTAGTTTATTCATTTTAACTTTGGTTCTAATATTCTTTTATTTTCATCTTTCTAATATGTTAAAAATTGTAAATCATTTGTATTATTCTATTGTAGATTGCTCTCTTTGGTAGGATCAAAAACCAATCTTTCTCAGTACTCTCTTCAAAATAAATAAGAAGCCATATCATGTTTTTGACCTTTGATTAACAACTAGTTCTTGAATTCATTGTCACAGATTCTACCCTTCTTTATATAAACCAGACATTTCATGAACGACAGAGTTGTGGACTGGATTAAGACAGGTAAAAACACAGCATACAAAGTACTATTTACTGTGGATGAAACTCACCTGAATTATGAACAGTGTTGCACAAAATAAATGCTCACATGACTGTTAAATTGCAAAGTAATGCTCTGTTGTTTAACAGAAACAAAATTATTTTCCTAACAATGATTGTGTACTTAAAAAATCTACAGATGTGTCAAGGAGACATTTCTACATTCTAGTAAGGCAAATATATTCTGATGAAGACAGATGACACCAACCTTCTCACAGACTCTGTTTTTTGGAATCATTCTTGACTATGTGCAATCAACCCAATGGCTTAGCTATGTGGGGTCTACATTTGAAATAGTTCTCCAATGTTTTGCTTTTTTCAATTAATAGCTTTCTAACGGTCATTACCCTTTGTCCCTTTATCTTTAGTGTCTATACCTACCAATGCACCTCATACAAGAAAATAAAAAAACTCTTTTGGTTCTTTCATTCCCCTGTTCACAAACCTTTAATAACTCTACATTTCTAATTCTGTCCAAATCACTGGGGCAAATGGAAGGAGTTCAGTTTACTTGAATTTGGAGGCAGACAGATCTGAGTTTGGGTCCTGGTTTTGTGTCTTTTGGGCTTTTAGCTGTGTGAATGTAGGTATATTATTATTTTCCTTCTCTAAGCCCATTCTGTCATCTGTAAAATTAGGATAAGAATAACTGCCTTAGGGTTTAATAAGCATTAAATGAAATAACTTATGCACACTACCTAGTACAGTGGCTGGCTCCCAGTGAAAGCTCAATTAACATTAGTCATCTTCTCTGACTCTTGATTCTAGACATGACTTGCCTTTCTAGTTCCATGCCTCAGAATGCTGTCCCTCTGTCTTTCACATATCCTCATCTCCCTTACTTGTCTACTATCACTGTATGCATATGTCTTCCATTCCCTTGCTTCTATGGCTTTGTTCATCTGTATACTTATGTGGTTCTCTTTGCCATAAATGCTTTTTTCTTAGCATCTTACCACTTTCTCTTACTTTTGCCCAAGATTGCCAGTCAAAGTGAATCTCCAGTGTGCTACTCATATAGCCTTTGTCATACCTTTGCAGTGGTCTTTCCATCCAGCGTTGGGTTCCATCCCATGTTGATGTTTGCATCCACCTTTTCCACCTCATTCTGAACCCCTTGGTGTCAGGGCCTAGCAGAATTCCTTGAAAAGGAAACACTCCAAAAGTTTAGTGAATGTATTAATTACTTAATAAGTTTATTGTATGGGTGAAACTATAAAACATTGACATATATAAGATGATAATACAGCAGACTTTGTTAACTGGATTTTGCTCGCTGCTTGAGAGTGCCAGTTGCTTGAGTTCTGGTTAACAGAGAGTCTTCTTATATTTATATGGTATCTACCAATCCCTATGCGTGCTGATTAAATGAGAATTTACTGTACTGTTATTATTGATAATATAACTGAAAAATTAATCAAGTTTGCAAAGTTTGAGTTAACTTCCTAGAGAAATGCCACGAATAAAACATCTCATGTTTTAGGGGCCACTACAAAAGCCCTGAACAGGCTCTGGAGACGAAGGTATACCCAGCAAGCTCACAGCAACATAACACTCAAAAATACTAAGATTAAGGCAGCAGAAGACCGGACAAAGTGTTAAGATGCAGGCTAATGTAATCATGACTCGAGAGTATGCCTAATTTTAGGCTAGTTGGAGAAATCTCAGTCATGTTTATTCTGGCTCACGGAAGCCTATAGGACAATATTTTCTTGCCTCCAACTGTTTCTGTTGGCAAGTAGAGAAACAGAATAAATAGAGGAGAGGACTGAATTCTGAGCTTAACACAAACCAATACTCCATCTGCCTCTATAGCTTGTATTAATTATTGTCTTTTCCTTTCTATTGTTTAACAAGGTCTGAAATTAAAGTCTACAAATTCATCCTAGAAAAAGTGCTACATACCTCATTGCTGAATATCACTATGGTCACCTTCAAAGTACTCCCCTTAGGAAGCTGTGCACCAATGCCAGCACCAAGTCCACCATTTAAAGCAATTTTGGAACTGTTTTTCAGAG
Organism: Lyroderma lyra; assembly: GCA_004026885.1. Classification (NCBI taxonomy): domain Eukaryota; kingdom Metazoa; phylum Chordata; class Mammalia; order Chiroptera; family Megadermatidae; genus Lyroderma; species Lyroderma lyra. Next base: position 80,501 of record PVJL010004969.1, read on the forward strand.
CTGTCATCGTATGACCCTCAATGTCCTGAATGTCATCAAAATGTCTTCCTTTCAATATTCCCTTTATCTTTGGGTAAAGAAAAAAGTCACTGGGGGGCCAGGTCAGGTGAGTAGGGAGGGTGTTCCAATACAGTTATTGTTTACTGGCTAAACACTCCCTCACAGACAGTGCTGTGTGAGCTGCTGCATTGTCATGATGCAAAAGCCATGAGTTATTTGTGAAATGTTCAGATCATTTTTGTCTAACATTTTTATGCAACATTTTCAGCACTGCCAAATAGTAAACTTGGTTTATTGTTTGTCCAGTTGGTACAAATTCATAATGAACAATCCCTCTGATATCAAAAAGTGTTAGCAACATTGTTTTGACTCTTGATTTGGACTGGCAGAACATTTTTGGTCATGGAGAATTGGCTGACTTCCATTGTGCACTTTGACACTTTGTTTCAGAGTTGTATTGGTACACCCATGTTTCATCACCAGTGATAACATGGCCTAAAACATCTGTTTGCCTCTCCAAATGGTCTTGGTAAACTTTGACTTTCCTTTGCTTTTCTTCATTAGTGAGCTCCTTCAGGACCGTTTTTGCACACACCTTTCTCATGCCAAGATTTTCCTGTTTCTCTATCAGTGTTTATGGTCTGCTATGCTTCTCACAGTCAGCCGATGATTTTGATGCACAATTCGATGAAGATGAATGTTTGCAATGTTTTTATCAGTTCTGCTCGTTACTGCCCACCCTGACCTCTCTTCACCAGTTATACTTTCTCTCCCCTCAGAAAAACATTTAATCCATTTGTACACTGCCATTTTCTTCATGGCATTATCCCCATAAACTTGGACTAACATGTCCCTGATTTCACTTCCCCCCTTGCCAAGTTTAATAAGAAATTTAACGTTCGTTTGTTGCTCTAATTCAAGTTCCAACATTCTCATGATGGCACACAAAAACGTGCAACAACAATAACGAATGCCATTCAGCAAGACAAGACCACATATTGACATGAACACAGCTGTGAGACACAGAAATACCAAGGTTATGGAACCTTATCAAGTTGTTTGTACAGTGCTGCCAACACAAGCGCATGTGAACTTAATTGTGAACTTAATTGTCAGACTTCATATGTTTCAAGTGTAACAGATTATTCCAAATAGTACATACTATTTAATATATTTCTCTGCAATATTTTAATTCATTTCATGACCATCTTTGGTTTCTATGTTTAATAAAAACTTTGTAATTAGTCAATGCTTCCACCACCAATCACAATGTTTTTATGTATTTTTAATTTACACTCAGCTAACAGTTGGGTGACCAGCCAGCCCAGTTTTCTAGAGACTGAGAGGTTTCCTGGGACATGGGGTTTTCCGTCTTTCCAGTCTGTGAAACTGGAAAATTCAGCACTATGCTAAAGGATTTTTCAACTTTCCAGAGAGAAATATAGGAAATTGTGCTTTTCCACAAGGTGTTTGCAATCTACTTGAGGAACTAGGATGCAGGAAGCCAGATATGGAACAATTCAAGGGAGAAAGAACTCAAAACATAAATGGGTGCAGTGCAGAAAACAAGGATGCCATGCTTTAGATCTGGTAGTGGGAAAGTTATGATGAAGAGACACCTTCTTTCCAAAAGTGAGCCTAGTGTGAGAACGCTCAGACAGGGCAGGAGCTTAGAAACTCAAGAGGAGCAGCGTGAGAGGCAAATCCAGAAAAGAGGAGGTGTGAGTATGAAATAGTAAGAAATGCAGCAGCCTGACCTGGGGTTGGTAGGGGAGAGCTAGGGTGGTGCAGACATGCATGTTGTGAATACAGGCTGAAATAAAGTCTGGCAAGTGGTAACTTCTGTCTGGCCTTCCAACATTTGTTTGAATAATCGACAGTTGGCTGCAATTAAGATTTACATTTGGTCTCTCCACTTCCTCAAAAGGAGAATTGATGTGTCTCGTGGCATAAACCAACATATGTGTTACTAATGTTCATACATATTTAAATGGAGTGACGGTTGTGCACTAAATCAGAGAGAGACAAAATCTATCATGAAATGTTTTGGGTGGCGAAATACTCTATAGCAAAACCAAAATGCTAGAGTAAAGAAGTTTCAGCAAAGAAAATAAATTACTGCTCTCTGCACACAGAATTTACCCATTATCTGATATTGGCAGCCTGAGTGTTTGGCTTACAGGAAGCAACCTTGCCATTTGTTTTATTGCCTCTCTGCAAGTTATTTGCCTCCAATTTTAGCAGCTGAAGTATTTTTCTAATCCTTTTCAATTAGCATGCCTTCTGCATCATCCAGGAACTGAAATGAAAGAGGAAGTTACATGGGAATGACATTCCATCTTGCCTGAAGAACAATTTTCCTGTCAAAAATTCAAGAGGAAGAATGTGAGGGGTTTTTTTTCCTCTTCATTTGTTGCCAGTCTCTACTTAAAATTCACATGAGCTGCATTTTCTCTGACTGGTTTTGCTTTAATATGAACTCTGTAAAGTATTCCATTTGCTTCTCACCACCCCTTTCCTCTCCTCAAAAGCAAGCACTTCTATAAAGAGGGAGAGAGACTCAGCTTCTCAGAGTAAACAGGCTCTGCTGAGCGGAACCTTTGGCTCGTAGAAAGCCCACCCCTTCAGAAGGAAATCAGATCCTTGGGCAAAATAGGTGAAGAAAAAATGGGCAGCTGTTAAAACATTTAGCCTGTTTTTCTCCTCAACCCCTGCAGTTCCCCTGGCTTCCCTGCCCCCCACCTTCACACGATCTTTTCAGTCCTCCAGCTTTTGTGCTAGAAAAGCAGGACCCTGGGCGTGGAGTAAGCATAGGAAGGAGAACATGCCCTAGCCTCCGCATCCTCATAGCCATCTTTCTCCTCCCCACCCTTTTCGCCACATTCCTGGAGGATAGTCCAAAGATTGATCGGATGATTTTTTGGCAGCTCTTTGCACAGCCTGCAGCCACAGCTTGGTTTAATTAGGGCATCAGCGTTTCTTTTATGTAGGTCACATCAGGTTTTGATTCCAGATCTCATATAGCTCTAACCTTTCTAAAAAGTCAGAAATGCATGTGCAATTGGTAGATTTTTTAAAAAGGGTTTTCATAATTCTCACCAGTTATTTATGCTGGCATAGCTGTGGTCTCTCTCTTTTTGTCTAATTATCAAAATAAAGGTGGCATTCCATGAAGTCTTTTTTATTTTTCTGTGAGGTTTCTGTTGTCTGAGGCACAATATATGCCCATATTATAAAATTATTAGCAGGGATCTGGAGCTGGGGGTGGGCACATGGTCTCTTGCTTGTTTCTTTGTGCATTTGCACCCAGAAAGTAATGGATTTCCTTTCTATGGAACCTAATACTAAAGAATCTTTCTGAGGAGAGTGTAAAAAACATTTAACCAGTTAATCTTTGAAATGTAATTAGAAATAAACACAAGACAGTAGGAGAAATAGCAGGCTGGCCATTATAATGACACTTCATGAACTGAAATTTATAATAAATATTCTCAGATCAGAGGTGGCCTTCAGGAAACCTCATCTAAAGAATTTATAATGAAAAAAGTATATTCCTTGGCAGGTAGCCATGTAGGAACCACTGGTGATTACGGAAATTGAATGATGAACAAGGATCTTGATACTGACTTTTAAACAATCTGCGCTGATACTATTTACCTTGGAGAAATTTGTTGTAATTAGGGCCTGATTCTAATTTAAATTGTTCTTTAGGTGCTACGTGTTATGTTTACATTTGCTTATGGAAATTTTGAAATTTTAGTCAAATAAAACAAATACTAAATTGACAGAGTAAGACAGCCACCTTAACCACCACCTCCAAAAACACACATTTTCAGTGTATTTGTTCATACAGGCAATGCAGGCTTAAGTGACTAATGTGACCGCGTGTAATCTGCTGCCCACAGATAATTAATTAGGCTACCCAGCAAGTGTCATGCAAACAAGTGAACATTACAAGCTCTGGGGAGTGTGAAGCAGTGTCCTGTTTACATTGCCTGGATGGTTAAATAAAGAGTGGTGTGAAACACTGAAATGAAATACCATGATCCTTTTCAAGTTGTACACCTTTCAAAATGTTAAGAGGGGCTATTATCCCTCAAGGCTGCAGGTTCAATCAATTTCAAATTGTTAAAAGCAGCTGCAAGGAGATGTCCATCAATGGAGGAGGTGTTTCGTCTCAGACTCTTGGGCTCATTATTTCCAGAATGAAAAGGGAACTGCAGCTGTCTGTTCTGATACATTTGATTAAACTGCTCAGTTGAGGGTTAGAAAGAGATTGAGGAAACTTTGCTTGAGTTTCTTTTGCAGCCAATGGTTTCAGTGCATATATTGACTTTTCAAACTTCTTATTGGGCAAGAAGTATCATAATAATAGGACTTGCCATGAGATCTCTGGGATATTCGTTGTTGGAACCATATCACTGAAACTGCCTTTCTCAAGATATTTTACTTTTGTTCTCCTCGCCTGCAGTTCTCACCCCAATGAATAACATCCAAGAAGAATAAAATGAAATCATAGTTTCAAATTGCCTGAGGCCAATCGCCTTCACCTTTCAAAGGAGGCATTAGCACCGGTATCAAAAAGGGTGGAGTTTGTAGCCAAATAAAATTAAAGTCACCAAAAGTCTGTAGGCTGCTATCTTAACTCCTTAGGCAAAGGTGTCTTCATATAGCTCTTTAATCACTTTTGCTCTCACTAAATTCATTCTGTAGCATATAGAGTTTCATATTTTTGTTATGGCTGGAGTTAAACCACAGACCCTCTCAAATTTGCAATGGATGACATTTCAGTATATTTTACAGAGCTGCAATGCCCCCTCCTGTCTGCTGTGTCTGGGGTAGAGAAACTCACTTGGGTGTATGGAGTCAACTGTGGTGAGTGGAACCTACGTCTGTACTTTTCTCTATCACTACCCCCTACACACATGAAAGTCTGTAAAAGCCATGTTTGCCAGTAGTGACATTGATCATGCAAATTCTGTTCTCTCATTTGGCCTCCTAGAATCTACAGGAAATAAAACATAACACTTAATGTTGCTGCCATTTTTATTAAATTGTTCCATTAAGCCCAATGATCTTTGTGGCTAGAAAGATGGGTTAGTAACATCTTGTTTACTCTGATAGGTAGGTAATCTTAACAGACTGTATACCTAAACAGCAACAATTCTTTTTCAACCACTAGAACCTTGATGGAAATGAATTGGGGTTACCTGACCTGTATATCTATCTTCAATAGGACTTCATTTATTCTTTATCTTATAAAGCCCATGCAATAATTTATAAAGTATTTTCAATATAGATCATGTCTTAACTCCTAGAAAACTTCTCAAAAAGGAATTGTTGAGACCCTTAGCCAGGACTAATCAAAGGAAAACATATCCCTGGTCTGGTCTGTATTCTTTTTTCCAGCATTGGTTTGGTTTTCTTACTCTGTTTTCCCACATCTCCTCCCGTTCATGCCCCCATGAGATCTGCATGCAGTGGTTGTTTCCCTGGGCAAGGCTTTTAATAAATATTGCAGCAGACTTCTCACTGCATTTGGACCTCTCACTGCATTTGTTCCAAGTTCATTTCTTTTCCACGGAGTCTTCATCAATGATACTTTTAAAGCAGGTTTACATGTTTCTAATACATTCTGAAAACTAGCTCAAGTTCTTACTGCACAAAAGGAGTATGATAAATCTGTTCTGAAGAACTGATGGTGTGTGTGTTTATGTGCGTATGTATGCATTTGTGCGTGAGTTTGTGTTAGGCTGTTGCATGTGAATATGAATTCTGTTTCAATGACGGAAAGTGTTTACAAATGCAGGCTTTGTGTTGGGAGGAGAAAAACTTTTTCTGTGAGGCATAATGGGGGCTAAAAAAAAGTACTTTTCCTTCCACCTTCTAAGTTCTTCTACCTGGGCTAATTATCAAATTAATAGACACTGATTAACAGGAAAAAATGTGCAAAGTTTTTATTATATGAACGCATATTCAGGGGTGTCATAGAAAAATGAGACCCAAAATGCATTGGCCAGTGAGGTTTATATTGCCATTACAAACAAAGGAGAAAGAGGGGCAGGGGTCTGAGATTGCAAAGGAAATAGGCAATTTATAGGTAATTGGGGCAGAGTGGAACATATTAATACATGGCAGACAAATTCTTGGTAGGTAACTCAGAAACATGGTACACAGTGTGATCTAGTTAACAGACCCCTGCTAAGGAGCCTTTCCAAACTAGGGTGAGTCTGCTAAGATTCCCTCCTGGAGCAGGTCTTTTTGTCGGAATCTGTTAGACAGCAAAAGGGGAGGGTCAAAGGTTCTTTCTGAGTCTTGTTTCTTAATAACTGGCTTCAAAATTAATATCTGAAAAGACAGTTTTAGAGTGGCAAAACTTTGGTACCCTTCAATAACCTAAAATAAATTCTCTCCTATTACCTAAATATAACAAATGCTGAAACCTCCTACATGCCAATATTAACCTCTCACATTTTAGATTTTTATGTGCCTTTAATTGTGTTGGTGACAATAATTAGTTTGAACCACTTTTAACCTACAAAAATGAGCTAATTGATTCTTTTATAGATCAATTTCAAATAAAGTTAGGTTTAGAGTCTCCAAGTCATGGCTTCAGTTGGGGGTGGGGGCAGGGGGTGTGGTGTGCCACTTAAAGCTCTCCTCTGGGTACGGAAAAATGTGCCGCATGTGGAGGTCAGAGCACAGAAGATCAGCCATGCTTTGTAATTTCCTTCCTTGTCACACGTTTTGAGGCCTCTGTGATATTAGTGAATTTTAGTGTCACTGAGCAGGTAGCAGAATCAAATTGAAAACGTTGCAAATAGAAAGAGATGACAAATTGATACCCTATTTTCTTTAGCTTCCCTCTTTATTTGATAACCACTGAAATGATTATAACCTAGAAATGAAGCAGTAGATCCTCTTCTTTGGCCTATTCTGTCACCATAAAAGGCCTTGGTTGAGCAGGGCCTCGGGAAGAGGCTGTACTAGGAGGTGCCCATGTTTTCATTCCAAGGTGATTGAGGCATCACTGGGAAAGACATTAGTTCCTGTCAAAATTTCCCTCTGGATTTTCTAACTAGTACTCAATCAGAAACAATGACTTACTTTTCTTTAGCATCTGGTAGTGGGATCCCTTAAGGTGCCTTAGTAATTGAATCGTAACCCAAGAAGTTACAACGCTTTGTGACTCATAATGAGGCTGAACCCAAAGTTGAAATTGTAAGTGGGAGGGCTTGATCAATATTTGAACACCTATCTGACTCCATGACAGTGTTGTTTTGAGAAGAAGGAAACCTTTAGCTTGCTCTATATTTATAGCGTTCCCAATGGCAAAAGTCAGGCAAATCCATCACCCATACTATATCTACTATTTGGGGGTAGCTCTCAGGCAATCAAATTTAGAATACTCCAGGCACAAAAGTACAAAGTGGGAAAAGTGACACTGAAATGAATAAGAAGTGTACCAGTGAATGTACTAACTCTATCATATTTAAGGTCTTAATCACTAGTGATCCTTTAGGAAAATTCTACACAAGGGAAGGGATGAAATAGCTAAAGAAGAAACTAATTAGAAAAGAAAGAGTTCAAAGACAAATTATGCCAGCTATACTCAGAGTCAAAATAAGCTGTTTCCACTGGGGGAAAAAATAGAATACTTGCTTTGAAGATATCTGTCATTCTTTAAAATATATTTTTATGTCTAATAACTGCTTTTCAAGAACTACACATTTAAGATATTACTCCATCCTTTTGGAGACTTTTAATTTTAATTTTTGAAATAGAGTCTAAAAATATTGTAGCATATGCAAAAATAGTGAAAAGTAAATATTTATAACAATTCCTGGGTGCTGGGGAGTATGATTTGAGCTTTCCAAGTGTTCCACACGGCTCTCCCAGGAGGTGGGTGCTTCTATTGCATTAGAGGTGAGACACCGAGTTACCAGGAGTGGTCTTTGGAACCCAACATGTGTGTTTAATGTTAGAAACCAAAATTCTAACTTGTAGGCTTTGCTTCCTTGGCAATCATTTGGTGATATGATGCACATGATTCAAATACAGGAGCTGTTTCTAACTTGTATGAGGTCATCTTTTGAAGTACGAGAAAAAAAATCCTACATCATTATTTATTCTGAAATTCTTTTTTTTTTTTTTGCTTTTTTTTTGGTATGTGGGTAGCTCCCTAACTGGGGATCGAACCCAGGCCGCAGCGCTGACAGCGCCAGCACCGAAGCCTTAAGCCACTACACCACCAGGGAAGTCCCTATTCTGAAATTCTTTGTTGAACCAACAAGTGACTTCTAGTTACTGCATTATGGATAAGCAGTCATTTAGTTAGTCAACAATTATTAATTATCCACTTTTTTCTTTCTTGGTTTGTCACTTTTCTCTCATTGTCTTAATGAAGACAAGCTGGAACTTTAGTGATTATAATCATCATAAAAAATCATCACAAACATAATAAACTCAATTCATGCTCCTCTTTGGCCCACTCATGGAGGAGAACATACATCCCCACTTCCAAAGAGCACATTAAGGAAAGAGAGGAAAAAGAGAGTAACTTTATGGTGGAGAATCCTGACAGACACTACCTAGCCAGGTGATCGAGATCAACATCAGTGATAGGTCATGCTGATAGGGTGTGCCCTTGATATGATAAGATGAAATAAGGTGAAAATGACACTTTACTTCTGTGATTTTCTTCTGAAAAACACATTGCCCCAGACTAATGAAAAAAAAAATCTGAAAAATCCGAATCGAGGGACATTTTGTAAAATACCTGGCCAGTACTCCTCAAAACTATCAAGCTATTCCAAAAACAAGGAGCCTGAGAAAACTGTCACAGACAAGAGGAGCCTAAGGAGACATGATGAGTAAATGTAATGTGTTATCCTGGAGGAGATCCTGGAGGAGAAAAAGCACACTAGGTAAAAACAATGAAAATCTGAATGTAGTATGAACTTCAGTTAATAATAATGTGTCAATACTGGTTCATTGATTCTGACAGATGTCCAATATTAATGGAAGAAGTTAATAATAGGGGGAAGTAAGTGTGGGGTATATGGGAACTCTCTCTACTAACTTTGCATTTTTTCTGTAAAAACCTAAAACCATTGTAAAATAAAAATTTATTGAAACAAAAAGTACTTGAAAAAAATCAGTAACACTCATTTAAACATCTGTTGATTTTGAAGCCTGTATAGTCATTTCTTCCTTTAATTTCTTTTTCTACTGTGGTAACTTTATTAGATAGTCAAGAAAAATTGTTTATTCACTCTTTTAACAAGCATTATTGGATGATACTAATATTAATAATAATAGCTCATCTTTATTAGGTACTTATTATTTCTCAGTGTGCTCAACACAGCCTATATCATTTAATGCAATCCAGATATCAACATTTTGAGCAGCCTGTCCATGCTCTACAGGCTTTTAGACGCTTTATCGGGTAGAGTTGCATTCAGCTGCATAGACCAGAAACCCAACTACAATTGTAGGAGTTTATTTTTCTCATGTAAAAAATACTGAGGCTTGTGTGGCTGATCTAGGAAATCATCAAGAGACTCCTAGATATCTCCTCCTTCATCTTGAGTATATGGCTTTTTCTCTTATAATCTTGCATCATGTGCATATTTAGGATAAAAGAAAGTAGTCATGAAGGAGAAAGGGTGTCACAAATATCAGGAAAGCAAAACTTGCCCCAGATTTCCACCAGCCTTCTGTTAAGTTATTGTCAGAATGCTGTCATCTAGCGGCAAGTGGAACTGGGGATTTAGTTCAGAATTTTATTTTTAATTAAAAAAAATTTAAGGCAGAAGTGCTTCTGGAATTTCTGCCACAGTCATTGAGCTCTGCTAGACTACTGTGGTATTAATCTAGTCAGGGCACAGCTTCTACTTTTAAATCACTCCTAGTTAACCAGAAAAAGCAACTTTATAGGCCATGTGGAATTACAGAGATAGTCACAGAGAGGAAGGAATAGCATGGAAACTTTGCCTGAGAGAAGTGGAGAGGTCTTCCTGGAGGAAAAGGCATCTGAACTTAGAATAAAGAGATGAATAAAAGGTCTGCAAAAGAAAGGGAAACTTTATTTCAGGCGTTGAGGTAAAAACACATGGTGCATGTTAGGGACCAAAAGCAACTTGACATTGAGAGAGCTCTGTATCAGGACCCCCCAATATACATCTCCAGGCTACACTGGTAATTCTCTTCCCCTTTCTACTGCCTTCAATGCTCCTCCTCACTCTGAAGTCTCAGTGTAAGTACCTTCTCAGAGAGACCTGCCTCATCTCCTGACCTAGCAGACACCCCCACCTTGCTCCAGCTGTTAATCTCTAATTTAGCTATTGTTTATCTCTTTCTTAGTATTTACTGTGTATCAGGTATATGTGGTAAGCAATTAACAACTATTTGTAGGATGGCAGAAGTAATAGTTACTTAATTTGTTTAATTTTAAATGTATGAGTCTCAAATTATTTTCTTCCAGGCATAATTTCATTTCATGCCTATCAGGTACTTAGTCTTTGATTATTCTTAACATTAATCTTATACATTTTTTCTTTTTCTCTCTCTTGAGAATTTCTTTTACAGTTTGACTTACCAAGAACTAAAGGCATTGAAGTTGGGGGTCATGTCTAACATGCCCCTGGATTCTTCAAAGTGTTTAGTATAATGTTTACCCACAGTAGATGAACAATACTTATTGTTATTGATGTGCATGTAATATAAAACTAGGGATTCATGGAAATGTATTAAATGTAACCATTTCTATTGTGACAGAAATTGGAATGTTCATTTCTACCATCATGTAAAACTCTTTTGGTCCTACTTATCAGTAGATCAGTTGATGTCTTTGGAAGTTCAAACAAAATGTAGTTGCTGTTAATTGCTGTGACAGAGTAGAATAGAATGCATGACATATCATTTTATGATTCAGATTTCTGCATGATTGCAGATAAGTGTTTATGCATACAGTTTCTCTGCCTGCTGAGGACCCATCAACAGCCAAGCAACATAATAATAGAAATAAATTAATTTCTTATTAATTCTGAAACAGTTGAATGTGATCTGTAGATATTTTCCTCATTGGATACTCCTCATTTATACTGGCATAGCAAGTTTCCCCAAAGTTTTATTCTTTATTTATGATGCATGGTCTGCCTTTTTCTCATCTTGTTTTAAAATGCAATATGACAAAGAGTTATGATGCCAGACACCTGAAACAGTCCTGACTAGAAAGTAGTCAGGACTCCAGTGGGGGCCCAAGGACTCCATGTAAAGTTGTCAAAGTTGAAAATGCTCTCTGGGGAAGAAAAGGTTAAACAAAGACTGGTGAGGTAGTCTGGGAGGAAACATGCATGGCGGAGTGAAGAGAACAAAGCTATAGATTATTTATTGTCAAAAAGGAAACATGCAGAGCCCTAGAGAAAGGCCTAGCAGTAAATAAGCGTTGCCATAAGAATCAGAAAAATAAAAACTAACGATGACAACTGTGCAGCTTTATTCAATGGAGTCTTAGTATAAAATTACAAAAGTGTAGAGTTAACCTCTCAAGATTAATAAAGTAAGGAGGGTTGTGGATTGAGATTCTGTCATTAAGAATCCCATAGGAAATAAATCCAGGCTAAACAAATCGTGACCTGTGCTTCTCAGAGTTTCTCCCTGATTCTGTCTAGTGTCTTTTCCTAAAGTTCTAGCAAGGACTGGATGTGTTACCTCTGTCCAGGGCTGTTAGGTAGAACTGTCATGAGACCTGTCACACCTTCTGTTTGTAGCATCAGCCTTTCCTGTCACAGGTTCTCACTGTCTCCATTTATTCTTCCTCAGGGGTATACAATTGCAGGTTTGAGAAGAAATCATGAGCCATAATGAAACCATATTGTAATAAAGAGGTAGCACTGATAATTTTGAAGGTGAAGGCTATCTCAGGATCCAAAGCTTTTTATCCAGATTTTGGACATCTTTTCTCCATGACAACTCAGAAAGAATTAGCCACCTTATCCCTAGTTTGTAATACATAATGCATCCTATAAGGTTGCCTCACAAACTTTGATATTTTTGAGTAGCAGTCTCCAAAAATAGTAGACAAACTGTCAATCACAGTTGGAAGACAGTTTCCTTAGACTTCTGTGGAGACATTTTACTAAGTGTATGGCAGAAGTTGATGTAACGATTAAAGCATGCTAGCTTTTATAGGTGTTAACCATTAGTAGAATCTAATCTTGCCTTTGGGATGGGTAACAAGTTGAAGATTAAATTTATGATGATGATATTTCAGTAGCATTCAAGAGATGGGAGAGCTTTTGGGATGCTCAGAAAATAAGCATTATAGGTATTACTTCTGGGGTAGCAATATCTGGAGGAAAAAAATACTTAAACTGAAATCTGAAGAATAAATAGGACTTAACCAGATTAAAGGGATGGTGGGAAAGTTGAGATGAATGGAGAAGAACATTCCAGAGAGAGGCAAGAAGTGTGTGTTCACAGGTTGACGAGACTGTGGCACATTTGGCACAACTGCAAGTTACCAGTACAGCTGGTTTGCAGTATACAACTGAGAGAGAATATGCATTGGTGACGATAGAGACATAAGCAATGTGGTATTGTGAAAATAACCTGTGAAAAAATTTGGAGAATCATATAAAGAGATTCAGAGTTCATTTTGAAAGCAGTGGGGACCCCACTGAAGGCTGTTAACCGAGAAAGTTTTATAGTCAGAGAGATATTTGGAACATTCCTCCGTCATGTAGAGAACAGAATGGAAACATACAAGGACAAAGGGCAGGAAGAGTGGTTAGGAAGCTCTTAGAGAGATCCAGGCACAAAGAACGGTGACCTGAACTTGATCAGGGTCTTGGTTATCTATTGTTACACAACACATCCCCCTTCTGCCAAGATAAAATAAAATAACTTAGTGAATAAAACAGCAATATAAAATGACTAACTATTATAGTTTCTAAGTAAGGAATTTGCACAGGGCACAAGGGATGAATTGTCTGCTGTTGAAGTCTGGGCGCTCAGAGATGCTTGCATGGCCCCACTGGGCCCTCTGTCTGGGGCCTGGCTTTTACTGCTGGGGCAGGAATGTCTAAAATGTCTCCTTACTCATTTCCCTCACACTTACATGCACAAGGAAAAATGAAAATCTCCTTTAACCTGTGTCCCTGTAATATTTTATACGTCTTTTTATTATATAGAGTAATATCTGTAAATCAAATATTACCATGCAATTTTTCCTTGTATCGTTTTCAATATAGAACCTAAAAGTTTCGTTCCTGGATTTTGGCACCCAAAGCAACAACAACACAAAGAAACTACAAGTTATTCAATATGTATTTTACTTCAATTACATTTGGTAATTACAAAACAGAGACACAAGGATTTTTATGTAAATATTTCAATATCCAACAATTAAATTGGCATTGGTGTTTCATTTTGATTAGGATATCAGTCTAGTAAACTACAGAGGTAAAATGTCTCAGTCTTTTCACATATGAAAACTAATGTTCTTTTGATAATTAGTAATAAGAAAAGAAGATTGTCAAACATCAATGTGCATCTCTAGGGTAGTTAAAATTTATGCTTAATTATGAAAGCAACTGAATTAGCCCCCATTAATATTTGCTGTTGCTGCTTTTAATGGCCTTGATTCTACCTTTTTTTTCATTTAATGAACCATATGATAAATATACCCTAACTCATTCCTCTTTTGGAAAGAAGTAGGATATAAGAAGTAAATACATCTATAAACTCAGATGAACATTTATATCAAAGCTAGAGAGATATTTATGCCCTTTAACATCAAAACGTTTATTTTTTGGTGATTCATTAATGGAATGCTATTTGTGGTTCCCTCCTACACATTTGCCTCCATTTAATCTAGAATAAAAAGATAGTACAACAGAAGAGCAATGAAAATTTTAATGACATTAAATGTGGTGGCTTGGCAAGTGACTATAGGGATAGAGAAATTACATGAATGAGCCTAAAGAATTTAGGAATCTAAGCAAAAGAGAAAACTAGGTTCAAGCAGGAATTAAATGCAGATTAAGACATCTGGAGAGAGGTATTAAATGCAGACATTCAGGAGGCAGGTAAAATCATAAAGGCTCTGAGAAAGCAGTGCTGAGGTAATAGCACATCAGCTATTTCATTATGTAGTGGCAACATAATGACTAATTCACTTTGTGTCTCCAATTTTGAATCCTTCTACAGAAAAGTGATAGATTATGTTTCTTTTGAAATAACTTTATATTCCAGAAGTTTCAATGGAAGTGCCATATAATTACCAGAATGAGGAAACTACCTAATATTATATTACAAAACTTCTACCTTACTTCTCTCATTTTTTTTTTCCACACTAAAGAAAGAAGCATACCAAGGTCTTTATCAAGGGGGCCACTAATGTGATGAAAAAGAAAACATTCATTTGTAGAGTCACACAGAACCTCAATAGCCTTCATTAACTTTGGGGTTCTTATCCTTTATGTATTTACAACTGGCCTTATGCACATTGCAAGGTAAGTACTGGTATCTAGTGTCCATATGCCACACTTAACATGAAAGGGAGGACTCACTGTCCCATATTCATTTTATAAGATTTATTATTGAGGAAAATTTAACATACATAGAAATACAGAAAATTAGTTTGGAGAATTCCTAGGTACCTATTAGCCAGCTTATGAACTCCTGTCCAGTCTTGTTTCTTCTATCTATCTATTTAGTCCCCTTGGTTCTGGGTTATGTTGACGTACATCCCATACATCTAGATAGTATGCTGATCTAAAAGATATACTGATACGACACACACGCATGCACACGCGCACACACACACACATGCACTTGCTCTCATAGCATTATAGCTATATCATTACTATTCCTAAAACATTACTCCCTTAAATAATATTATATTTATATCTTGAATGGTACATTTGATCCTTATATAGTAGTATTCAGTCAATGTTTGTGTGAATAAGTGAAATTTCTTCCCACTTATTTGATTTATTAATTCAGAAACAAAGTATCGCTACTTCCAGGTTATTGCTGCTCTTCTTTGTCTCTCAAAACCCATCCCAAGGGTCTCCATTTTCATGAAAACTTTCATAATATTTCTAAGTAAAACTTATTACTTGTAAGTTTATTCCACTACTGTAAATTCCAAATGTTTTGGGCACTGACAGTGTGCTGAGACCTGTGCTAAACACTTAGCACAGATAAATGCATTTCAGACTCAGTTTGAATGTAGAGTACATGCCTTTCATCATTTCCATTTACCTTTCTATGAACTCATTAGCAAAGAACTTGATACATAGTAGAAACTTGAAAAATGCCTGGAAGGAGGAAAGAATGAAAGAAGGAAGGGAGGGAGAGAGAGAGAGAGAGAGATGGAGGGAAAAAAAGGAGAGAGAATGAGGGAGAAAGAAAGAAAAGGAAGAAGGAAAGAAAGAAGAAAGAAGGATAGAAAGAAAGAAAGAAAGAAAGAAAGAAAGAAAGAAAGAGAAGAAGAAAGACAAAGGAAAAAACAAGAAAGGAAGCCAAGGAAAGGGAGGGAAAGGAAAGAGGGAGAGAGGAGGGGAGAGGAGAGGAGGGGAGAGGAGAGGGTGGGAGGGAGGGAGCTGTGTGTTTTTGAGATTACATGAGATGGGAAAAAATAAGACAATTATATAGCACTAAATATTTTCAAAAATGTGTTTTCATTCATCTTATTTGCTTCTCTTAATAACTTAAAAGGTGGATGTCACAGCCATCTTGAATATCTAGAGAGATTTTGAGACTCGTTGAAACTGGTAGAACTGGCTCTGACTCCACATCCTATTCTTTTCAGAAACTGCAAAGCAGTACGATTTGTCCATTGATGTAACTGGGATCCCAACAGAAAGAGATGTGTGACTCTTGTCCAGAATATAATACTTTAGATCGGGGGCCTGCAATGCTTTTTGAAGAGAAGCAGAATGGTGAGCAATCGAAGCCTCAGAATGACCAGATTCATGATTTGACAGGAGGTGGTGGGAGGGTGTCTGCAGTCAGGGAAGACCATAAGTGTGACGTGGACGAGAATGCAGATGGGGGTATTGACAAAGAAGCATTCAGCTGCATCTTTCTCCTTTGCCTTCTATAAACTGCCTAAAACCATGGCTCTTAATCAGCCATTCCTAATAAAAATAGCACCAGTAAAAAAACTAGCTCTTGCAAGGTGGTCTCAATTGCAAGGTGGTCTCAATTGCAAGGTGGTTCCATGTGGTAATTTATTATGTCTAGGCTATGACCAATCTAAAGTAACACCCCAGCCTCACCCTGCAAATCTCTCAGAGCTCTCTTTGATTCTTTACAGCTCTTGTCACACTTTGTACTTCAATATTTAAATAGTTTCCATTAATCGCCACCACAATTAGATGACAAACTCCACATGACAGGAACCATATCTGTTTTATCACCATATGTATCACTTATCATGGTTCCTGAAACATAATAATGAATTATTTAATAAATATATAATGAATAAATGGATGGATGAATGAATGACTAAAGCATATGTCAATGGTTTTTGGAACTTAGAGAGCATTAATACCATTTTCACCAAGTGTGAAAATGTGACTATACAAACAGGGTGCACTTACAATTGTCCACTTTTAGTTGAATGACTATTTACTGCATATTGACTTTGTGTGCTATTTTATATTTTATTTTTATACTTCAGGTATAAATTAATAGGAGGAAGTAGAGGAATATAAAAGCAGCCCAAGGGCAATTGCACATGAACAATGTAGTTTTTTTTCCTTTAGTCATAAAACTTCTGAAGAAATCTTAGAAGCTATGTAATCCAAATTTTTTTTCTTCATCATTTTAGAGATTAAGCTAAAGGTTTTACACAAGATCACAGTTCATTAGCAGTAAAACTAGAACCAGATTGAAGGCTCTTCCCTTTAAACCAGGTCATTGTTTCTTAATTTGTCCTACCTCACATTGTCATAGTCAATTCAACTTTAAAATTTCTTGGTTTATGGTGGCTGAAATCTGAAAATTTATCAACGTATTTCCAACTGTAAAATTTAACTGACCCTCACTTTTCCAAGCAAGCATTCAGTGCAAGTTCCAACTGGGCAAAAGAGGAAAAACGTGAGCATTTCTTCTGAGCATCATTTAAACCCACCATTTGAAGTCATGCACAATAAACCATTTATTCACGGGTACAATCCTCCTGGTGTCCAATTTCTCACATATGTGATTCCATTTCAAAAACCCAAATTGAACTATTTTCATGGTAATGTAACAGTACAATATTGCAAGTGTTTCATAAACAAAGGAAAAGTACCGTGTTGAACCATGTGAGAATTCACACGTAAATCTGGGTTGCAGATCCAATTTCTGAAATATTTCATTATTTTAACAGACATGGCACATTAGCAAGCATTTTTCTTTGGGGCAAAATCAAAGCCACACCAGTCAGCACTAATGAGAAGACCTCAAAATAGCTTCACAATTAAATAATTCAAATGTTATGTAAAAGCCAAATCTATTCAAAAAGTAATTTCCACCAGTAACTTACTACAATTTTCACTTTGTAAAACACTCTAGGAATGATTTTATGGGCCTTTAGTCCTATGCCCTAATACTTAGGAAGAAAATATTGTACCCAAGTAAGGCATAAGAAAGGAATATGCCATTTAATCTAAAAAATCTAAGTTAATGATTGAGATAAATATCTTAGACTTTTCTTCACAAGTTTGTCCTTTCCTTGTTAATGATCTATGTCCATTAGGAAGACATAATTAACCCTTTAAGATTACTAGTAGATTAGTACTCCAAGTCATGGGGTGCAGTCAACTTCCCTTATTCTAGCCATCCCTACTGAAGTTTGCATTTTTATTGCAACAAGGTGGATTAAAGGTCATGAGGATGAGCTAACTGAAGCATTTATTATCTGTTTCAGTAGCCCTCATAATCTTAGCTGAAGCTTTTGGAACTCTGGTTAAGAAAAGAACAAAACAACAACAAAAAAAGGAAGATAAAGTTTTTATATTATGTAGAGTTCATAGATTCTTTTGTTGGAAGTGAACTCAGAAATCCCTTCTACCTGAATCTCCTTGACTAATTTTGCAACATATGTTTGTTTCTACTTTAAGTTCTTTTTGTGAAGGCAATTCCCCTCCTCACAAAGCCCCTCCTTCCATTGTTTGTTAGCTGTCATCATTTGGGCAATTCCCTACATTTTTCAAATTTTAGTCGTAGTTCTGTCCTATGGGACCCAGAGAAGCCCACTCCCCTTTTTCATTTGACAACCTGTCACATACAGAAGAACTGTTGTCATGACTCTGAACATGTTTTATATGTGACCTCATAGGTGATACTTTAAAGAAGTTGCCATCACAGGCAGGAGAGCTGAGGTGAAGGGCATTGCCCTAGATTTGATGGTGCTTTGCAATCTGGCTGCCACCAGGGCAGAGGCAGTGGGAAAAGAAGAGAGGTGGCATTGCCAGGCACGGACTCAAACATATCATCCCTGATCTGTACCCCTGCATCCTGTTCTCCCGGGGTTCTCTCCTGTTACTTTCACAGGCAGAGTGCGTGGATCTAAATCCCTGAGAAAGAGAATAACAAATGCTCCAGGAGCCTCAGAAATGCATTAAGAAGGGCTGGCAAAAGGGAGAAAGGAGAATAATGAAAAGAAGAAGTGAATGGAACTTAGAGAGAGAATCCATCCTATAACAGAATTGAATGACCATATCCCACTAATGGCTAAATAATTGGAATCTGGATTAATGTAAATGGTTTAGAAAGTGGTATTTTTGGAGACTCTGATTGTTTCCAATACATGAATATTTCTACAGAGCAGACTTCATTGCTGCAAACTACATTTTCTTGTCTGTGTTACCATATCAAGTCGTTCATCTGAGAAATATTTGTAAGACACTTAGAAGAAATGTTTTGCCATTGCAAGTGACGGTGAGAAAACATTTTTTAAAAAATGCATACACTAGCCCTTCTGCTCTTGAGGAGCTCACAGTCTATTTTGAGCAGCCAATGGAAATAGACAAATTATAATATCATGCTGTAATAATATTACAGATACACACACACACACACACACACACACACACACACATATATATATATATATATATATATACAGTGAGAGCAGAGAGACCAGTGCAAAGCATTTTTCAACAGTGCCAGAGAAGTTTCACTGATGACCTAACATTATAGTATTGGGTTGTCATTTATCAAATTAAAAAATGGGGTGGAACTGGTGTTTAGGAAGTGAGGGGAACTGATTTGTATTGCAAGAGAATCTGGTGTGTCCAAGACCCCAAGAAAATGCAGTGAGGCAGGAGAGGGAGGAGGTGGAGATGGTTAGAAAGGTAGGGTGGGCTGGATGGTGAAGAGCTTTGCTTGCCAATTGGAAAGTTGGAATATTTATTCAATAATCAACAAGAAACAAGAACTTTTGAGGTGTTTAAATTTAGGAGTGAGATGATCAGCTTTATTTTCTAAATTAAAAAAATACTAATAAAGATTTTTTTCTGGAAGCACTGTAAGAAATTTAAATGGAAAAAAATTTGGACACTATTGCAATAATTCTGGGGAGATATGATGCAGACTTTCATCAAAAAGCAGTGACAAAAAAGATGGAAAAAGAATACATTTTAAGAGTAATTTCTGGGATTTAACTTAGATTTGGTGTCCATCTAGATATGATGGTGATGAGAAAGGCAGCTGAATGAGCTGGTTCAGGCTTCTCAGGAGGCTGTGTGGAGGGTTGCAGTCTGATAAGAAGATAAAGTGTTTAAAGAAATTTCATTTGAGGCATCTGTGTATATCAGGTGCACATGGATGGGTGTGTTTCCCTCCGGGTCTGTGGCAGGGCTCCTGAGAGCTGTCAGGGCAGGTCCTCAGTGGGCAAGCCTTGCCCCAGACTGTGGCCGAGAGGGGCTAGAACTGAGTCTGCAGCTGCATGCAGCTTGTTAGGAGGCCTGCCTTCATGGGTACAGATTCCTGGGCAGACTGGACGACTCCTGGTCTGAAGCTGAGAGGGGTTGGAGCAGTGTCACTGAGCCACTTCAGGATCTGCAGTCAGAACAATGTGGATGGGCCTGCCTCTGGGGACACTAGTGGGCATATTTACCTGCAGGTGCCTGTGTGGGCATGACTGGTTCTGGACCGTGGCTTTGAGGGGTAGAGCCAGATGATGGGGTTGCTTCAGTTTTTGCAGTTGGATCAGCGTCGGGGTGTGAATGGGCATGTCTTCTCCAGCTCCCTGGTTGAGTAGGACGGCCATTAAGCAAGGCTGAAGCCTGGTTACATGCCCCCTCAGGGTCCACAGGCTGGACTGAGAGCAGTGGGCACAGGTGGTTGTGACTCCTCCCAGGTCTCTTAGTGGTTGGTGCTGGTGGCAGGACAAAGGTGAAAACAGGGGTGTAGTCAGGTCCAGTGGGGAAAAGGGCTGTTTGGGGGTCTCTAACCAGCACCACATTGGTGAGCCTACCTTCTCAAAATAGCTCTCTTTGCTCCTGGGCCCCACCAGTTCCATGGTCTCCTCCATGCTTCCCGTAACTCCCACAAAGGCACTTGTATCTGTGGATGGCTCCCAGGTTATTGCTGCTGAGTGGGGATATGAACAGGGAACCTCCTATTCTGCCAGGTTGCTGATAGCACTCTCCGCACACTTCTCTTTGATCAGCACTTCGCAATTATTTATTTCATTTATTGTAGTTTCCATAAAGACAGGATTTTTTTGACCGTTTACTAGTTTATGGAGGTTTACTGGTATGGTCATAGTAACTATTGTTAATTATGCAGTTTGATCACAGTTTTTATTGCAATTTTATATGTGTCCCCTCTGGGCTGTGTGTCTTAAGCAGTAGGCACAAAGACAATAGTGATCATGTGTTTGCTTTCTTGTAGCTTGATTAGAGGTTGTATTTGAAGGCTGTTTGATAAATAATTGAAGATAAAACATACACATTTAAAAATCTGTCTGTGATTATTTTGTCCTAAATACTCCTGTTAGAGAAAAATGCATCTTTGAAAAGTAAAGCCATCCCAGATTTCCTTCTGGAATCTGTACCAAGGATGTCCAGAAAAAATCCAGCCATAAATGCCTCTATTTTTTCATAGTACATGGCTGGATACTTTCTGAACAGCCCTTGTATTCTTCATTAAATTCATAACATCTTTAATTAGACATTATAAAATAGTAGAAGTGCTGCGAGGTGTATATTATTTCTTATGATTTGATTTAGAAGTAGAAAGAAAACTATCATTTAATAACATCTGAGGCTATATGGTGCTATGAGTTTTAAAATATTTACCACTGATAACAATACAATAATTATTGTTCATTTTTGGAGGTGGACAATGGGATATTGCAGGAATTTTACTCTTGAAGGATAAAATACAATCATCTGGAAACATATACAGTCATATGCCACATAATAACATTTTGGTCAAGGATGGATCACATATACGACTGTGGTCCCATAAAATTATAATGAAGCTAAAACACTCCCATTGCGTAGTGACATCATAGCCATGGTATGACATCGTAGTGCAATACATTACTCATGTGTTTGTGGTGATGTAAACAGTACTGCACTGCCAGTTGTATAAAGGTTAGCACATATAATTTTGCACTCTATATAATACTTGGTTACAACAATAAAAGACTGTCTTACTTGTTTATGTATTCACTATATTATCCTTTTTATTGTTATTTTTACAATGTATTTTACTATTTAAAAAGTTTGCCATAGCCCAAAAAATTTAACAGAAGAATAGTTTGCAATAAAACCATATGCAGTAGAGCATTACACTGGCAGCAACCTCATGCATCTTGTGTTTACCACATCTCTTGATTACATTATTTTCTCTTGTGCTTGATTTTCTCTTATGTTGTTTTGTAAATTTAGTGTAGCCTAAGTGCAGTCTGCAGTAGTGTATCATAATGTCCTAGGCCTTCACATCCACTCATCACTTACTCACGGACTCATCCAGAGCAATTTCCAATCCTGCAAACTCCATTCATGCCAAGTGCCCTAAACAGGTATACTATTTTTTATCTTCTATTCTTCATTTTTACTGTACCTTTTCTATGGTTAAATGTGAAGATACACAAATACTTAACACTGTGTTACAATTGCCTACAGTATTCAGTATAGTAACGTGCTGTACAGGTTTGTAGCCTAAGAGCAATAAGCTATACCATGTAGCCTGGGTATATAATAGGCTGCCCCATCTAGGTATACTCTATGATATCTGCACAAGGACAAAATCACCTACCTAATGATGCATTTCTTAGAACATATGCCCATCATTGAGCATTGCATGACTATATATAATACACACACACACACACACACACACACACACACATATGAATGATACAGTATCCTAGGACAGCTTTTATGTCTCCTAGAATACTGCTATTGATTGACATTGACTTCAAGAATGCCCACAGCAACTTCAGTACTAACCCTTCCTGGATATTCTGCTTCAGGCAACTCGTGTAATACCAACAGCCAGCTAGAGAGCTCTGGGGACCTAAGGGGATACCAAATGTAAGAAGAAAACCATCACAGACATTTTTATTTTTAACCCAGAAGCAAAACAGTTACTAAAGCTAAGATTTTTGTGAAATCTCAAATGGGCATTATTTTTTCTATCTGTATGACTTTGTAGAACTAAAACACTCAACTCTACAATATTGGTAGAACTAAATATAAGGTTATGTAATAAAATTAAATGTATAGCTCAAATAAACTTATTTTTTATAATAGGCTTCCAACCCTATGTGCATATCAGAATCAACTCTGAAGCTTTATACATTTTTTTCAATTATACCTCACTAAAGCTGAAAAATGAATCATCTTTGAAGATTGTTAAACCTTAGATCTTTCAATTCCATGCATCTCTGCCACTTAATTGGGCAGTCACTAAACCTCTCTGTGCCTCAATACCTCATGAGAATAACTATCTCCCTTATAGGCATGCTATGAGAATTAAATGAGTTAGTATATGGGAAGCCACTAGGACAGCACGTGCCACACAAAATACATCCCCTTAATGTAGTTCTTGCTACTGTTATTCTGTATCTAGGTAACTTGGGTCTTGTTTCTAGGGATTCTGGTCTGACTCTCAATCTGGGTTTAGTCCTAGAGGGAGCTCAATTTCCCTAATCTGGTATTGCGAACAGAGTGGGGTAAATGAAGAAAAAAAGTTGTACATGTTGCTGTGGCTGTTAGGGAGGTATTCCTATTGGCCGTGTGTGTGGGCAGCCCTGGAAGATGAGAAAGGGAAGGCATGCAGAGGCCATACTTTGGAACTGGAAGCAGGTAATCCAGCACCCTAATGATTCTAGAATGTGATTTAGTCTCGCCATTTTCCCAAAGTCTTCCACAGTCTACTAAAATGTGTTTATTTTAAAAAATGAAAATAGATATGTTTGTGAAAACAAATCCCATTCCATAAACTTTGTTTGCATTTACTTAAAGCATAAGTCCAAGTTTCAAAGTATGTAGCAAAATGTGGAACTGATCATGGACACAATCGAGAAAATTTGGCAACAAGAGTACAAAGTAAGTACCGCCAAGCTGAATGGTTCTATGGATAGACACACTGGACGTTTTCTGAGGAAACTTATGTGGACAGACAACTGGAGCATAAAATTATTTCTCCCTTTCCAATACCTTGGCCTCTGGATGCTTGACACAAACTTGGAGAGCCTGGATACACTAAACAAATGGGATTTGAGTTTCTGACCAGCCAGCAGTGGGGAAAGAGTTAAAATATTTACAACTGTAGAAAGTCCACCTGAAATTATGTCTTGAGATGCATACCATGGTAGGATTTGTTTGATTTTATGAAGAATTCTTATGCACTGTGACAATTAACCAGTTTCTTCTCAGCTCCCAATCTACCCTTTCATCGCCTGCTTTGCAGCAAGCATGACGCTAAAGTTGTCAGTAGAGGGCGCTGGAGGGACATTGCAGGAGGAAGGAGTTTGTCTTTCTGGTTTTCTTGTGCTGTCAAGTTTTTTTACTTCTCTTGTATTGCTGCCCGAGGGGCTTTGTCCCATCTGTGCACCCTTCATGGGCAGTATTCCAGCAAACTCTTAGCCTCAGTCTCAGCCTGGTGACCATATCACTGACTGACTCTTCTGATGTGGACCCCATGTGCCCCAGGCCTCCCACCGCCCTGCCAGTAAGTGGACTCCCAGTGCCACACCTGAGAGGCTGCTTCTGCTTGCCTTGAGACTGAACCAGCTCTACCCCATACAGTGCAACGAACTTAGCCATCCTGTGGGTTCCAAGTACACCGTCTTCAAGAAGTCTAGATCAGAGCCTTAGGAAGTCGGCCCCTTTCCACCTTGTTCTTTCCTTACCTTAGCCCTGTTACAATAAAGAACAAAATTCAACTGAGTAAATTTGAAGATCTATTAAGCAATTCACGAATTGAGCAGCATGGTATCCGGCGACTAGACAGGTGCTCAAAGAAGGCTGTACAAAATAGAAGGTTTTTATAGGAATAAGGGTGGGGCAAGGGAGCTATTAACAAAGAAAAGGAAGGATTATTTTTAGACCAGGGCATCTTTTTTTGATGAGGGAAGGAATAGAAAGCCAGGATTTTTATCATGCAGATTGCCTCTTCTTTCTGTGGGAGATGGAGAGGGCCCTCTTGACAAATTACCTTGCTGGTGCTTAACCAGAAAATTCTAGGCTGGTTGTTTCTGGTTATGATTCTGGGAGAGGTTGAAACACCAATTAGGTCAGTCACTAAATCTAAGTTTGGTATCATGGACTTGCACAAGTGATGCCATATTGAACCTTTGTTTTTCTCTTTAACAACACTAAGGTATTCTTTAGAACAAGGGTCAGCAACTTCTACCTGCTGTTGATTTTTGTAAATAAAGATTTATCAGAACACAGTCATTTATATTTGTCTCTGCTTTGACAATGCAATGGCATAATTGTTTTTGTTTGTTTGTTTGTTTTTTTGCAATGGCATAATTGAATAAAACCTACAATATTTACTCTCTGGTCCTGTTTTAGAGTTCTCCTTTCTCTTTTATAGTTTTACTCCATTGTTACAGTTAATAATTCTTTATATTAAAATGCCCTTGTTGAAACGATTATGTGGTTTCCATCTCCTAATTGGACCGTTCTGATATATTCACTGCATATCTATACTCCTCTATGGGTTACAACCCATAGCATTGGTATCATTTCAATTTGAGAAAGAAGCAGCTCCTACATACTTTACCCTCCACCAACAAAATCCCCAAGTCAAGGAAATACTGTGGGTCTGGCTACTCCCTGCAAAGTAAGAAAGGATAAAGAGAGAGAGAGAGAGAGAGAGAGAGAGAGAGAGAGAGATACAATTGTAAGTTAATTATAGCAATAAATTACCTCACCTCATCCACACCTTATTCATTTGTTACCCTTGAAAGCAATCCAGATGCCTAGCACATAGGAAAAATTTACTAAATGATTTTGAACAAATGAAATGAGCATAATATGAAAAACTGAAAATACACTACAGGCAGAAATTTCCTTTTGATGCAAAGAAATGACAAATAGATAAGCTCTGGGTACTTTTTTCCTCAAATATTGACTTTGTATGAAAATTATGGGAAATATGTAAAGAAAGGAGGTGTGTCTGTGAATACATTATCTTAAGCTATACATGCAGATGAAGTGGAAAACACAAGAAAATAATTTTTGCCTGAAACGTTCTGATAATTGACACAAGCATTGCATTTTTGGTTTGAATTAGCTGAGCTGAACCAGTTATTTGACTTTGCATGTGAGGCCACAGTCATAGAGAGGTTCATACTGGGTTCACTTGAACAAACAGCTGTGGACTGAGGTCAATTTTTATTTTATTTAGCATTATTCATTCAGATTTCATATTCAGCTAATTACTTGCAGGAACAGTACTTATTAAGAAGAATAACTCATTTACACGGAAGAAGGCTACAGTTTGCCCTTTTGCTTTTATCTCCTTTCCTTCTCTTTACATTTATATTTCTTTCATTTGGAGTAATGTGTAGCACAAAAACCAAATTAAGGTACTCTAAATTCTGATTTCTTGTTTCCCAAACATTCAAACCTTTTTGTGAGCAGAAATTAGCCTTTGCCAGGTAATTCAAACAAAAATTTACGTTTTATTTTACCGTCTTCAGGTGAGCATTTTGCCATGCATATCACATCTTCCTGTCTGCACAGAGGACCTCTGCGATGGTGAGCTTTGCCTTCCCTTTAGCTGACCGCAGGGCATTCAGCAGGAAACTTCAGATGCTGGTGATATTTTCTCTACTGTTTACAAAAGCAGAAAAGAATTTCACACTTTTTCGAGCACTGCAGGTGTTTCAGCACCTTTAAATGCCACTTATAAGCCATTCTAAACAAACCAACTTGCCTACCAGGAAACCAAAATACCTGTTAGCACTTTTTTTTCCCATGAAGGATGAAGAGTTTTCTTTAATGCACCAAATGAATTCAAGGAATGCATTTACTTTCTAGACCTTACTCAAAGACAGAAATGGAGGTAGCCCAACATTAAAAAGATAAAAGTAGTTTCTATTGTTACTGGCAGTAGGGACTTGAGAGGAGAGCTGTGATTATTCCCTAATAGCACTCTTACAGAAAAATATATAATGTTAATGATCCTGTCATTTTATTTAAACCGACCCTTAGGTTAGTGGTTCTCAAACTTCTTTGCACACTGTAATCACTTGAAGAGGAATAATAATAATAACAACAACAACAACAATAAACACTATAATAATAATAATTATTATTATTATAATGCCTGTATTCTACTCTGAGAGATTGTGCCTTAATTAGTCTGCAGCGTGGCCTGGGCTTTGGAAGTTTCTCACCCTCAGTGTCTAGGAATCCACTAATGTTTTAGCTTTTTGTGATTGTTTGATTTATTGTTCAGCAAATATTTACTCTCTACTGATGTTGGGTCTGGCTGTCTGATGTGCTTTGGCTGATAGAATGTCAGTGGCAATGGTAGTGAACACAGATGTCTTAAATGTGCCTGCCAGATTTAGCTAGCCTCCGGTGCTGTGGAGTTGAACCATGAGAAGAGCATACAGTTTTAACCTAGGCCCTAAAATGAGATGCATGAAACAGCCTCCAACCTGGAGCAGAACAGGCCACCTGAGTTCTTCCTAGATTGGGATAACCACAGTTGACCTGAAGACTTGTGAGGAGAAATGCTATTATAAGTCACTGAGTTTTGAAGTGCTTTGTTATGCAACTCACACCTTTGGTTTCTTAGTTGGTTTTAAGGACTTATAACAAACTAGAGTTGTTTGATAAATAGAAAACTATGATTACAAGATAAAAAATGTGTGAAAGTTGTCTGAATAGTGGCTAGCATGGTGGTGTCTCAATAAATACTTTTCTTTTTTTGGGGGGGGGCGTAATAAATTTGTCATTGTAGGAAATGCAAAATTATAGATAACTATTATCAGAGAGATATTTTGTTGATAATACTGTTTTTGCAGCAATTCTATCTCATAAAAACTTATTAATAATGTTTATTGTAATTGTAATATATTGCTTTAATTTAGTAATTCTTGCATTTTCATATACCTCATTAATTGAGTACTTCCTATTTTCCAGGTATTATATACCTAGGGTCTCATTTAAATCTAATATATAATGCTATATCTTATAAATAAGAGAATTAAGTCTAGAGAAAGAGGTAAGTATTGGAGATCTAAGCAACCTCTTACAATATCATAAACAAGATGGAACAAAGCTGAATCTAGAATTGTGGGTAAGATTTGAAAAAGAGCAGACGAGGGACCCCCCAGTTTGGACAAAAATACTAGAATAAGAATTGCGGAAAGGTGGGGATAGCATCAGTAGAGATTCCAGTATGCGTGGAAGAGTGGATTTGTTTAGAAATTGGTAATAATTACATTAGATATGTGCAGTGAGAAATATTGTCAAAGACATTCAAAGAATGACAGAGAAGTTTACACCTGATGGAATAGGCAGTAGAGTCTGTATAAAATCATGACAAAAACAGTGATTTTTGAGGATCTGTCTTATGATGACAGTTTAAAAAGTTTGAAAAATCTGTTTTAACTGCCTACCATATGTCTATTACATGCCAAACACGGTGCTTGGTAGTTATAATCATATAAATGGAAAAGTAGGCTTTGCAGGAGTTAAATATTTGAATAAGGTATCGTCCCTTCTCTTAGCAAAGCAGATGTTTTTACAGCTGTAATATGTTATACATTAATAACTGCTATAGTAAATGCAAAAGAATTAAGAGAATAAAGGTGATGGAGAAATTAGTTACTATTAGGAGGATTGAGGTAGTTTTATATATGAGACTTTGTAATTACTTATAATGGGCAAAAAGAGGGCAGGATCAAAAATGATGTCAAAGCTTTTAGTCCAGGAGACTAGAATAGTGGTATTGACACTGACAGAAATAAAAATATGGAAATTATGATAATATTAACTTTGCATTCATTTCATATAGGTTGTGATGAGCCAACTAAATTTTTAAAAATTGAGTTCAAAGCTCTGTGGCGTGGTTATAAAACTAAACGTATTTGTTTTTAAGAGTTAACCTCATTCAACTCAAGATGTTTAACTCAAATAGGGTTGGTATTTAAATGATTAAAGAATGAGGAAATCCCCATTTGGTCCTTCTTGGACATAAAAATGGTGTGTTCTGGAAAATGTGAACAAACACTGAGCTTTGCAAAACATATATTATCTTACAAGCCATCTGTAATATCTTACCTTTTGGAACATTTTGGAGGTGGTGTAGAGATAAAAATTTAACTATAACCTTGAAAACCTTAACTATAATGCTCAAAAGTTTGATAATAATCAAGACATACAGAAACATAGACATATGAGAAGAGGAATCTCATATTGAACTGCAACAGAACTTCAGCACGCATGAGCTTTGGTTTAAGGAAAGAAAAATCTAAGCCAACTCCATGAAGTCTTGGAAAATATGTACAAAGACATTGCCAGTAACATTACATCCCAATCAGTAACACATGCTTTTCTTGAGGTTGAAATGACTATTTTAAATAAGTCAGCAAAGACAGTAAAATTTCTGCAGATGCTATTATTTTTTAAGTTTCTTATTAATGCTCTAAGACTAAGTCAAACTCCCTCCATAGAAGGTGCTCTAACCTGGACACTGTGACATTTCTGTAGGCTGGATAAGGCACTTTTGTCTCTCAGGATCTCAGTTTCCTCATCTGAGGAACTCATTTCTCTTGTCCTCCCTTCTTCTCAAGCTCTCTTTCTTCTTCCTTCCTTCTTTACTTCCTTGAACTTTTATTGAGTACCTTCTTTGTGTCTTAGTTTAGACTCATATGTTTTACACAGACTACTATAAATCCTTAACAAGTCTCTGTACCTCCAGTGTTGTCTTCCCCAAAATCATTCTCAATAAATGGCCTGAGCAATGAACCTAAAATGCCAGTGTGAGTATGTTCTTTCTTAGTCTGTAGATAATTCTACCCGATGTGGCTCCCACTGACTTTTCTGTAGCTTCATCTCAGCCCACTTTCCCCCATTCTCTCATTCCCCAGTTGCAGTAGTGTTCTCTGAACGTAACGACAGCCCTGACTTTGTGCACAAACCTCCTCATTCTTCCAATTTTTATCAAATATCTTTTCTTCTGAAATACCTCCTGTAAGAGTCCATCTTTTTCTTTTCTCTATTCACCCTGCTTGGTATTTGACTTTATTGTAGCACTTATTCTATTGTATTACACTTAATATTTTTATATGTCTATCTCTTTCAGCCCTGGGCACAGTGCCTTGCACATAATGGGTGGTAATAAATATGTATTGAGCTGTCAGTATTTCAGTGATTTTTATTTGGGTTTGAATTGAATGTGTCTTCAATCTTCAACATCTTTTTGATAATCCAGAAATTACTGAAAATTATAGAAGCAGGAAAATGTGA
This sequence comes from Lyroderma lyra, assembly GCA_004026885.1. NCBI lineage: Eukaryota > Metazoa > Chordata > Mammalia > Chiroptera > Megadermatidae > Lyroderma > Lyroderma lyra. Next base: position 110,461 of record PVJL010004969.1, read on the forward strand.
TTTTAGTGTTTCTTTATCTAAAAATACGTACACACACACACACACACACACACACACACACACACACATGAGATGTGATTCTTTATCAGTTTCAGTGCATTAATAACTAAATAAAGCAGTAAAATTGGTGATCATTTTAAGGTACAGAGGAATATCTAGGCTCCTACTAGATGTTAAGAAGGCATTGGACAGTTGTTCCTATTATGGATTCCTGAGCTATTTCTGCCCCCCAAAATCAACACATTTGTTTCCTGTCCTGGAGAAAATTCTGTGCTCACCTGTAGCTTGACTTCATGTTATGTCTTCTGACATGTACTTGGAAAGCCTGTGTGACACATTTTCCTATAAATTTGGCTACAGCTTTCATTGAGCCAGCTTGACCACTTTGCCTTACAAAAACACTGTAAATTCCAGGATCTAATTGGCACAAGGATTACTTTTCCAGAGATGAAGCCAGATGCAGAGCAGGTCCCCAGTTCTGTTCTCTTAACAGGAACTTGGTTTATTTGTGGTTTTTTTTTCCCCTAACAGCGTCTCTTTAAACAATGTCAGGAAATTGAGAGAAAAGATATTTTTGAGATGCAATGGAGCTATAATTTGAAGAAATACATAGAAGTTGTTATCTTTACTCTTTTACAACCTCTAATTTTTTTTAGCACCTATAAAAATTTAACGAAAATTTGACTTTTTAAATGCAGATTAATGCCTATTCCTTATTTCACATAGTTTTAAGTATTAACATCACAATACAAAACTTTAAATCTTGGTAAGTTTTTAAAAGAACCATCTTTTAGGAAAAAACACATAAACATTTAGCTTTATTAATACTAAAATACAAAAAATATAAAAGTGAAGGTTAGAAATTTGAAATCAAGGTTAGAAATTTGGAGTTGACCCACTTAGCCAAAAACAAGCAAATTTAACAATTTCACATGCAAATTACAGTGAACAGGCCTTTTAGCTTAGTGAGGAATTACTTGTTACTGACTTTTACACAAACAGTTTTAATAAATTGGTACAATTTAAGCCATTCTGTAGTAAATGATGTAGGTAATGGATGGCAAGAAAATTAAGTCCACTGTAGTTAAACCTTACTTTAACAAAACTGGAAGAGAAAAAAAAATGATACTATCCAAGGGTTAGGGGGGGAAATCATGGTTAAATAAAATGATTTTTCTTCATAATTAATTTATTTATTAGAAGGTACTGGAGAGCAACCAAATACAGGTAGTATCTGGTGAGAATTCAACCCTTGAAATGTAGGTGAAATTCATGTTTATATTTTCCTGTAAGCAAGGGTTAATCTATGATATGGGGTGGGTAGAACTTAAGCAGAAAACCATATTCTAATTGGTTTGTGGTATCAGAGGAGAGGGCTTGAGGATGGAGAAGATCCTGAAAAAAAAGGAGTCCACAGATGGGGAATCCCCAAATCTTCATACAAACTACTGCCAGATTGCGAAGGCACTGAGGAGTCTCCAAAGAGCTCATGGATAGCAACAGCTATGTGGGTGAAAATACTGAATAGAGATTTTAGCTGCTGCTAAATTAGGCTGGCTAAAAATAATAAAAGTAGTTGACCATGCCGAATGTTTTGGAGAAACTGTAAATTTTATACAGTTCTGACGATATTGTAAAATGGTAAACCACTCTGGAAAAGTTTGACAGTCTTTTTATAATGTTAAGCATCTTGATATACAACTCAGCCATGTCACTCATAATTATTTGCCAAAACAAAATGAAATATGTTCATATGAATACTTGCACATGAATGTTCATGGCAGCTTTATTTTTAATAGCCACCAATTGGAAACAATCCAACAGTCTAACTTGGGAATGAATCAACAAATAGTGGTATATCCATTCAATAGAACACTACTCAGCCATCAAAAAGAACAAGTCATTGATACACTCACTAACATGGATAAATCTCAATGAGTGAAAGATGCAGGCAATTCAACTGTATACTATTCTATTGCATTCATATAAAATTATATAAATTGTAAATTAATATACAGTACCAGAAAGTAAATCAGCAGTTACTTGGTGAGGGACAGCAGGTAAGGCTATGAGGAAGGGGTTCCAAAGAGTGAGAGGAAGCTTGGAGGTGATGAAAATATTTGTTATATTGCTGTGGAAATAGTTTTGTGAGGGAAGATGCTACCGTGAAAAGGTGAGTTTCTTTGGCCCTTGTCTTCTGGAAGGAAGGAATTCAGTCAGGAGACAGGGTTTCATGAAAGTACAAGATACTTAAGACTTTATTAGTAAAGAAAGTGCACTCAGAGATGGGGCAGGCTGACCCAAGGGAGGGAATCCACATCTCCTTACACTGTGTGAGTGTCTATATTCCTCTGGGTGGGAGCTTCTCCCCCTCTCTCTCATTGTGATTTATTTGAAAGAAGCAAAGCTTGTAATAGCATAGTTCTGGGAAGCAGGACTTAGGGTTGGGTACGTGGGGCTGTTTTCCCTTTGTCTTGCATGTCTCTGATCACCTGTCTTTCCCATTTGAGGGTAGCTGATAATGGGCCAGGGCTGATTGCTTGTTCTGCATTCTTTCCTGAGGGCTGTGTCTCTTTATTTTAGGGGTATCTAGTTAGGGCCCCCAACAGGTCCTTTGCATTCCGTTCCTCCTTAATTTAGAGACACCTGTTAATGGGTCCCCTCACAGGCAAGTTCCTTTTTTTGCATTCCTTTTCTGATGACTTTGCCTTTTTAATTTAGAGGCAACTGATAATGAACCAACCTGGGCAATTTTTCCTTTTTTCCTGTTCATAGCTACTTTCCTACTTACTCTATGAAATTCATATGCCAAAGCTTATCAAATTATGTGAAGCATACTGTTTTTTCGTTATACCTCAAAAGCCTTTTAATATTTTTATGTTCTCTTTTAAAACACATTAGCTGTTTTACTTACTTTTATCCTCACAACAAAATTTAATTTTCCATGGCGAATTCAAAAGCCAATATTAGTGATTGGTCATCTTGAACTGTATCAGAGGCTTGGGAAAGTTGTTTTCCTGTTTCCGTTATTCTGAAGACAGATACTCCAATCTATATAAAATTTTAACATCCAGAAGCCAGAAGTGTGAAATGGCGGCACCTAAAATGAGTCTAGGAGATAATTTATTCGACATTATTGATTATCTTACTGTTAACTTCCATATATTCACTACCAACATTAAAATGCGTATTTAAATGAAAGAGAAAGCAATCAATCCATCCTAATCTCACCTCCCAGGTTATTAATCCTGGAGCCTACATATGGACGTAAAGGGTGGAAAATATAGGGGCCTAAGAAATTTAAATGGTATGAGGGTTTTGTTCTTATTTAAGCTCTTAATAAATATTCCTCTTTAGGTACCTTGAGGGAGATTTTTGTACCTTTCATTTTCAATCAGGGGATTATTGAAAATTTAAATTCTGGCCACATTATGTCTTAAAGTTTATGGACTCTTGAAGTGTGAGGATTGATAAGGATGATGAAATATAAAATATAAAGCAACAAAACAGGAAACTTGACAAGTTATACAAAAATAAATGGAGAGTGAAAAATCAGAAAATAGTAACTGGACCTTTTGCAATGTAAATTTTTAAAAATAAATTTTTAAAAAGTAAGAGATAATAATTCTATATGAGTAGCCCTGATTTTGAGTGTCAGTTCTCAAATAGTATAGACTCTAGGATGTAGTTATCCAAAGGATAATTTGGTCAGAAGAATTTTCACAAACTCACCAAAGTGGGTATTTGCTTCAGCCTTGGAGATAATGGCCAGGCCACCTGACCTGCACATGGCAAATTCCACCATAAGCTAAGTCCTCGAGAAACTCCCTCCTCATGTACAGCTGAATAAAGGGTCCAAACTACCTCATGCACTTAAAGGATCCTTTTCTAGCATTAGAATTTTTTTGCACAAAATTACTATGTTCTTGAAGAGACACAAAATTCTATACATTCCTAGGACTTATAGACAAGTGTGTGTGTGTATGTATGTGTGTATATATATATATATACATACACGCACACACACATTCAAAATTTTCTGGAAAAACATGTAAGCTACAAAGAAGTTGATGTGAAGGCAGCTAAAGATTTTTCCAAAGAGTGGTCGTGGTATGAAAGTGGCAATTGTAGCAATAAAAATACAAATGAATCAATAAATAGGCAGCACTTTAGGTTATGAGGCAAGTAATTTATAGGCATTCCAGTGAAAACTGCACAGAGAGTTCTCTGCTGTTGATTAGTAGCAAATGGGCAACATGGAAGCATCTTATGATTATGAGAAGAGTTTACACATATTTTCCTTTGTTATCTGGCCTCAACGTGGCTTCTTCTTTATAGCCTTACTTATAAAACTTCTGTTCAGTTAGACTTCAGATGGTTCTCCAGGTTGATTGTTCTATAATTTAGTTGTAATTTTAATGTGGGCATGGGAAGGGGAGAGCACAGTGTTTATCTACTCTGCCATCTTAGATCTCCTCTAGCACTAGAATTTTTAAAGGAGTTCTTTCAACAATGAATCCTTTCCCATCTATTTACATTTTGTCAACACTAAGGGTATGGATAATGTATTTATTATGCAAGAAATATGCTTTTTCCCTAGAATAAACCAGCCTTCATTGTGATTCAATAAATATTATATTTCAGTATTATAATACCTAATTTTAAAATATTATGAGAGGGGTATACATGGTGTACTTTATTTTTTTTAGATGAAATATTATAAAGAAAAAGGTACATACTTTTCTTAAAGAGGTAGTATAGAGTCTATTTCAAAATTCAAGAATCATTAAATGATCAGATCATTAATATACTCTGTTATGATAAAAGATAAATGGTTTCACAGATGGAATCAAGAACTAATGCATAAATTTAATGGTGCAAAAATTCCACCAACTTTACAAAACTTATGCATAAGAATTTGGTTCACATTGTCAGTTTAGATGGTATTTGCTTAGTTTGCTTAGTGTTTTTACATAGTCTGCACAACTTAATCCTAACAAATTTTCCTTAAAAGGCAGAAAGAGAAATATTATGATTAATTTTTATAGCCAGAAAAATAAAGCTTAAAAATGCCAGATGAAGCCCACACACACACATATATACAGACACACACACACACACACACACACACACACACACACACGTATATGTGTGTATATATATAGATGTGTGTGTGTGTATATATGTATATATGTATATATATGTATATATATGTGTATATATGTGTATATATGTGTATATATGTGTATGTATATTTAGTAGCAAGCCTTCAGGTCTACTAACTTCCAAACCATCAGATTTCAGTTTTCCAAGCATTTTTTATTTTACTTTGAAGAAAAACTTAGACATATATTGTTAATATGTAAGGAACAATCGCATGGAAGCAATTATTATTGTTTAACCTCTATCCATATGTTACTTATCTCTAAAGGTCTTGAGCTATAGACAAATGGACTTTTTTTACTCACAGTCTCCCTGCAAAGTAGGTTAAATGGAGTGACAAGCCTCATTTTAAAGTGTGGTTATTCAAGTCTAGGAAAGTTATTTGTAATTTTGTTTCAATCTGAGACTTGGCTTGGGAATAGCCATGAGGGTCTGAAGGCTTGAAATAACAACTTTTGCAGCTGTACCTGTGTGGCTCGTGGGACTGTGTCACAGAGATGGGGCCATTAGGTAGTAAAACTGCTGATAAGAGTCCTCTGCTAGTAACACAAGGTGGTGCACATAACCCTTTCAGAATCAGTTAGTTTAGCTTGGCTCTCTTAATTTAGTGAAATCTAAACAAGAATTTAAAAAATACATTTATTTTTTAATTAGCACGTAACTCTTTTAGCTGGAATCCAGACGTAGAAACTTGCTTAAAATTTCTTTTGCCTTAGTAAAACTGGTAGAGTTTTTAATATCACCTGAAGAACTCTATATAGAATTAATAAATACCCAACAATAACAAATGATATAAAAATGGGCAAGAAATTATATTAATCTGAGGTGAGAGGCATGTTTAGACAGAATAAGACATTAGAACAGAAAGTCTGATGATTAAGTTCACAAACTCGTCCTAGAAAAAGTGCTACATACCTTATTGCTGAATATCACGACTGTCATCTTCAAAGTACTCCCCTTGGGAAGCTATACACCAAAGCTAAAGCCTAGTTCACCCTTCAAAACAATTTGGAACACTTTTTCTGGAATGGCATTCAGAGCTGTCATTATATTACCCTTGATGTCCTGAATGTCATCAAAATGCCCTCCTTTTAATATTTCTTTTATCTTCGAAAAAGTCAGTAAGGGCCAGATTGGGTGAGTATAGAGGGTGTTCCAATACAGCTATTTGTTTAGTGGCTAAAAGCTGGTGCATTGTGGTGATGCAAGAGCCAGGAGTTGTTGGTGAAAAGTTCAGGTCATTTTTGTCTAACTTGTTCATGCAGCCTTTTTAGCACTTCCAAATAGTAAACTTGGTTGGCTGTTTTTCTAGTTGGTACAAACTCCTAATGAACAATCCCTCTGATATAAAAAAAAAAAAGGTTAGCAACATTGTTTTGACTCTTGATTGGAACTGATAGAACTTTTTGGTTGTAGAAAATTGGCTGACTTCTATTGTGTACTTCGACCCTTTGTTTCAGGGTAATATTGCTGTACCCTTGTTTCATAACATGGCCCAAAACATCATCTTGCCTCTCTAAAAGTTCTTGGCAAACTTCCACTCTCCTTTGCTTTTGTTCATCTGTGAGCTCCTTTGGGACCATTTTTGCACACATCTTTCTAATGCCAAAATTTCCAGCTAAGATTTTCCTAAATGTTTCTCTACCAATGTTTACTTGGTTTGTTATGTTTCTCGCAGTCACAATTTGATGAAGTTTTGCAATATTTTCATTAGTTCTGCTTGTTACTGGCCGCCCTGACCTCTCTTCATCAGTGACGCTTTCTCTCCCCTCAGAAAAATGTTTAATCCATTTATACACTGCCTTTTTCTTCATGGCATTATCCCCATAAACTTGGATTAACATGTCCCTGATTTCACTTCCACTCTTACCAAGTTTAACAAGAAATTTAATGTTTGTTTGTTGCTCTAATTTAAGCTCCGACATTCTCTCAATGACACACAAAATATGCAACAACAATAATGAATGCCACTCTGCAAGACATCTCCATGCATTGACATAAACACAGCCGTGAGACAAGACATACACACCAAGGTCATGAAACCTTATGGAGTTGTTTGTACAGTGTTGCCAATGTAAGTGCATGGTGGCAAGTTCACAAATTTAATTGTCAGTCCTTGTAAGTCATTTTTTCTAATTA